>JAAAKB020269374.1:0-17996 GCA_010014835.2 Apostichopus leukothele
ATGGATGGATGGATGGATGGATGGATGGATGGATGGATGGATGGATGGATGGATGGATGGATGGATGGATGGATGGACTGTAAAGACATACACAATTTGATGAAACCTCAGATTTGGCAAGAAGAATATAATAAATGTCACGAATTGACGTTACAACTTGTTTAATATATCTAATTGATTTGCATCTGATCCTCTGTTACTAATTAATATATATACACCATTATTTAAGGAACATGAACTCCTATTAAACTGACATGTAGATATAACTAATTGTGCAATTGAGTATAAACTATCACGATACTTTCTCGTCACCTATTGAAATGTGTGAATCAGATATAATAGTGAAGTGAACATTGTATGAGCGTGTGTTGATAAGTAGTTCCATTTTAGTTGCAGTTAACACCGGCTCGTGATCACGTAAAAAATATGTAATTGTTATCGTGTCCATTGTATTTTACAGCAATGAGTAAAACTGTAGCAAAATCATATCTTTATTCAGTTATTTCATCAGGGATCATCTCATCATCCCAATTATTAGTAGCAGTCAGTTTTGCGCCAGATACCGACAGAGAAACTGAGGCGGTCGCTTGACTAAGCGTTTTTACTCTGTAACTCTCTTTATGTGCAAAAATGTTTTTCGTATCTTTGATTGATTTTCTGAATTCTGCATTTTTGCCACAAATAAATACAAATAAGACAAATCCTTGAAGAGAGGTAAAAAGGCAAAACAGTATTTCAAATACCAAACCATCCTCGCGCTTTATAATGATTGATAGATATCCAAATATCCATGACATTCCAAGGAATACCCAGAATAAGACAAACTGTTGTATTCGATCGAATGCTTCCTTCTGTCGTTTTCCTTTAGTGTATTTAGACATCATTGGTCGTAGGACAACTTTGCGAACGAGTAAGATGAAGACAATCAGGTTTACTAGCGTCATGATTCCCATTTCGAGCAGTAATCCGAAGTTGAGAGAATTCCCGGGCGGTAAAAAACAACTAAATAAGGAATGACAATACATTCATTTAACTGAGATTTTTTGTAAATGGTCCACGCAGGTTCATCCCAAAACACTTAGACAAAAGATCAATAAAAGGTTAATAATAAACATCCAATGAGTAATAACAATCATGAAGCTATGCGCGCAAATGAGTCCAAAGAACTCGTCAAGTTGAAACATGATGAATCTGGCCAGAGTCAGATTTCATTATGTCGTAGCAAGAAGACGTTCCTCTTTTTCTAAGTGAATTGGTGAAGGATCAACTAATCTAAACCATGCAGGAACGACATGAGAGACTGCTGAAGGATAGCCCATTTCATACCTTGCTTATGCAATAACATCTTGTGGTATCCAGCAGTGATTGGTGTGTACGATGCGTTGTAGCCTAGACTAGCCCATTTCACATCTAGCCTATGCAATAACATATTGTGGCAGTATACGAAACGCTTTAGACGTCGGCCTTTTTCTACCAATACTCTGCACGGTAACCATAGTATCATTAAGGTCGTTGATATTCATCGTCTTAAAATGTGTGCTGTTATCTACAAGTTCGTTAACAGCATGCTTCCTACTACTTTTAGGAATATTTTCAAGCCTAGGGGAATGTCAAATTTTCTCGGTTACTGGGCGCAGCTCTAGACAGGTTAAATGGTGCTGTTGAATAACTATTGTTTTACCCTCAGGGCTATCTAATGAAATTTAAGCTACAATTCGTATGCATCTGTTAATGCCACATTTTAGGCCTTTCTGTGGGCGAATTTAGTCCGATTAGGTTGTTTTTATTTTGTGTACACATTTTATCGAATACATCTTCCGCAATTCTGTTTTACATGCTAGCAAGTTGCCCCATTTCATTTTTCTGTTTCTTTTCTTTAACTTTCTAGTGTCTTATATAATGCATAGCACAATGCATAGTGTCTATGTGTATCATGCATAGTGACCTAGTGACCTGTATAATGCAAATCTATATATATACGTATATAAATATATTATATCATAATCATACCATATATAAATATAATCAGTCAGTCAATAAATAAATTGATAATCCAATATATCACAAAATAATAAGATATAACATCAACTATAATTAACAAAATTTGATTATTATTAATGAAATTGCAAAGTAACGATAACAACTTACTATGCATAATCGTCTAGTGAATAGTTCCCGCAAAAGAAAACTACTAGAACAGGAATAAGTGGCAGACCTGCGGAAAGTCGAAATGGAGAGCTTTCAATTGTATATTTTTAGAATATTAATGGAACATGAAGGTGGCTTTAAAAGAATAAATTTGATTTAAAAATCCTGAGCGATAACAAAAGATGACCACGGCTCCGTCCGGTCGATATTTATTGTGCATAGTGAATGTATTATTGACTACAACGGTTTAAGAAAACTATACTTCTATTTACACAATTAATAAAAAAAAGGATGAAATAATGAGTTTTTAATGGTCACTACAATGGTAAGGAAACTCCCATAGTTACATACTTAAACAATAACAGTAATAGTCACATTTACCCTTTGGATATATATTTTCTAATTTGCTTACGTCGGTTGCTTTTGGCTTTCAATCTTCTTTGTTTTCCTGATGTTATCACTCAAGTATTGATATAAGCGTTCTTAATTGCTCGATAAACTTGGCTTTAGAATTTGCCGACGCAATATGATAAATTTAAAATCAATCCAAAACAGCTGCATATTACGTACCGTATGCCAAAACACACGAAACGGGAATAAAGTGTTTAACCGGAATTGTCCTTTGGTATAACTTTACAAACATGAAGTACATATGTACTGCTTCGACTGTCATCCAAGCCATAGTTGCCAGTGTGAAGTAATGAATCGCCGTTGCAATATTACGACAGTGCTTTACTTTATCCGTCGACACATTTCCCGCCAAAAATGTTATATAGAAAGCGATCAAAGACACAAACATGTTGACATGGATTTTCGTGCCCTCTTTTCTGCGGAGTTTTCTACAAGCAAAAGGGACATTACAAAAGGTTAGTTAAGTTAGTTAGGTAAAATTAGGTAATTGCTGATATATGAAGATTACGCTCGATTATTTCCCACTAGTTTCAAGATTTCATGCGCTATACATTGTACCAAGTATGGTCGCTGTATAATACGTACAGTGCTAACGGTATGCTATTTATAACAGGTATACATATAGAGAGCATTGGGCGGCGGTCCTTGCAACAGCCACATTTCGTCCTGAAAACATGATCATTACTGTAATGTAATGTATGTAATGTACTACAATGCCGCAACTGAACATTGTTTTGTACTTTGGATACTAGGCGCTATATAAGTTATTTGATTGATTGATTGTTTGATAGATTGATTGAGTTTAATGGAATGTATGCAATGTTTGTAATGTATGTAATGTATGTTATGTATGTGATGTATGTAATCTATGTAATGTATGTAATGTATGTAATGTAATGTATGTATGTAATGTATGTAATGTATGTAATGTATGTTATGTATGTAATGTATTTAATGTCTGTAATGTATGTAATGTAATGTATTGAAATACAATGTAATGTAATGTTATGTATGTAATGTATGTAATCTATGTAATGTATGTAGTGTATGTAATGTATATAGTATATGTAATGTATGTAATGTATGTAATGTATGTAATCTATGTAATGTATGTATTATATTTAATGTATGCAATGTATGTTGTGTATGTAATGTATGTAATGTAACGCATGTAATGTTTGTTATGTATGAAATGTAATGTATGTAATGTATTCAGTTGAAATACAATGTAATATCATGTGTGTAATGTAATACAATGTAATGTTATGTATTCTACTGTAATGTAATGGCGGCATGCCATCGTTAACTTACCCCACTAACGTGTTCAACATAATGCACGCAGTCAGTCCCAGTATCGACAAAACAGATCCAATCCATGTGATTAGGTCAAGGCCATTTGAGTTAACGTCTATACCCTATATTAAGAAGCAGTATAAAATGTCAAATCATTGTGTTTTTTTTCTCAAAAAGGCAAAAGGTTTTGAAAGGAGTTCCCGGGGCTATTGAAAGTCGGTGTACATGGCAATTGCGCTGAATTTGAACGTTGGAAACTTGTGGCCAAGAACAAATATACGATATGTCAAAAAAATGATGGTAAACTTTCTCTAATATTATAGTACCTGTTGAGTAAGACTCCTATGAAAGGAATACTCTAGAAGTCTAGATTCATGATGTACCGAACTTTCAGTCACTGCGGGTCATTAAGTTGCTTTGCTACAACTGCCCAAACTGCAGGTCACCAAGACAAGTAACCAAGGTCACCAAGCAACCAAACAAAGGCAAAACAGACCAAGTACAAGGCTTAGCGAAAGCGTCTCTGAGACGTTTTCATAATTAATGGTTTGTCTGTTGTGCATGTACCGGTACCTGACGGTGATCAACCTTGCTTCGTTTAAAACTTGCAAATTCATTGAAAATCGAAAGGAAAGAAACGAACATGCAATACTTCAGAAAAAAAAGTATAAGATGATCTTTAGAAAATTTACATTTTAGGTTTCAGCATTCAAATACATAGATATACTAGTTTGGCGGACAGGCCTTCCCCCTTTTGTGATCCTCCGCATATGAATAAAAAACAAAGTTAACTCACCCTGTTGGATTGATAAAAAGAGGCAATTGGAGAACACCAACTTGCACAAAAGAAGTTATGTAAATAACAATCATTGTTTATTCAGTCAGTGTTTTTTTCTTTCTTTAGGTTTCAGATCTTCTTCAACTTGATCTTACATCAATGATCATTGAATTCGCTGCTTTTTGTCTTTTGGTTTTCAATACATTGATATAGATAAGATCTTATTTTCTCATGAATTTTCGTAAACAGCCAACTGTCCCGAGGCAGTATCGTGTGCTTTTCGTATTAGAAAATGGCAATAAAGATATACAGAAATTGGCATGGTCTTGGCATACCATCCTTAGTCTAAGACACATCTTCCATATCTTTCATAAATGGTCTGTTCACGTGACATGATATCGTTTTTTGTTTTTGCTCTTATAAATTCGGAGTCTTCCGTAATTTTGAAAAGTTTTTTTTTTCATTCATGATCTTTCCCAATTAACAAATGTCTGATTAGTTGTAACGAAATTTGTTTGGACAACTAACAGTGTTATGTGAAAACCGTATCAGTCCGGGATAGCCCGAAGACGGTGGCTTTAGACACATTAGTACTACGCTTCGGTGTCTGAATCTGAAAGGGCCTTACAAATAGTATAATCTGTGAAATATGCTGTCGAACTGTCAAATAGATACCCGCTAGCGTCCAGTATAAGATTCAGGTGATTATCTCTTGATGAAAGATGTCATTGCTTATAGGTCGTAAGCTAACTGTTTTACAAGCCAATAATTATTTATTGACTATAATGTAGTCTGCCACTCTATGGCTGATTTCGTACGATTCATGCCTGGCCACTGGAATTACTTCGTATAAAGGTTTCAAACCAAATGAAAGTCTTCTCATGTCGTTGTAACATGTGCTCAACTTACCACTAGTATTGCAAAGTTTGTAAGATGATTGCATTTACAAACTATCTGTTCATTGTTCTCCTCTAAACTGCAACCCCTCTCCGACCAATATGCCTCGCTGGAGTTCCAGAAAACGCATTTCCTGTAAGCTATTTTTTCGTTTTCGTTTTCTATAGGCTATGAGGTATTACAAATAAAGATATATTTTAACTGGTGAAAGTTAAAAAACATACAAAGAAACAAACAAACTAGAGTATAAAAGAGAACAGCTTCAATTTTTCTTCTTAACATATACATTAATGTAACGATTCTGCTCAACGAACTGTTTCGAACCGAAACGACTCATTAGGCTAATTATAACTCACTCTTTGGCAACATCCATGATTAAACAGTGTCTTATTATCGTTTAATGGAATGTTGTTTTAAGAAATGCTTGATTGGTAAGGTAAACAAAAGGTCTTTAGAAAAGTTTTAGTATAACTGAAGAACCAAAAATATAAAGTAGATCCTCTTAGTCAGACTATTGAAAACTGATTGAGATATTACTTGTGAGTAATATTCGGTTGATTTTGGTAGGAATTTTATTGACTGAAAACCAGGCACAGAAAAATGCCTGAAGTTATTTAAGCTTGCAGGAATAGTGAAACTTGTATTTTGGACATTCAGTGACATCCTGTTACAAATCAGAGAATACCACAAGAGTTACAAGAGTACATTTATGATAAATTAGTAATGTACTTACGTCTTTCACAGTAAATCTCGTAACCACAAGTGAATCTTCACTTAGGTCTTCTATGGTGATGCCACTCACTTCTACTGTTGCCGCAATCACTTGACTCACAATTAATTCCTTTCGTGTAGTTTTTCTATTGGTTTGAAAGAGTCTCGAGTCTTTGTAGAAAAGAAAGCTAATTGGGACTTGCGTGAGATTTGGTTCAACTGATAAAAGAAGCGACAGATAGAAATGCTTAATTATCGTATAATAATTAATTTAGCAATTTTTAGGTATTTTTGTGTTATTCCTACGCGAGCGTCAGTAACGTTACTACTCATTTGTTTTCAATAGAATAACAAGTATAAATACGTCCTTAGCAACGTTAAATATTTTCATTTAATACTCGCCTTGTTTCACATGTTCCAATATTTTCGCTGGTATGAATATAGAAGAAATACAGTCCTCTGACTCGACTTCATTCTCGTTGTTGTAAAGTATTGTACTTTCCTCTGAAAGATCAGCATTTAGAATATCTTCATTCTCATCGACATAATCAGGTGGTAAATTTACGAATGTCATTGCTTTTGTCACGACTGGGTCAACTTTAACCGCTTTAACACCAACATTGTCTTGGACGTCCGTGTAGTTTTCAGGGTTCTCTTGAACATTGGAAACTTGTTCTTCTAGTGTGTTAACAACGGTCGCTGATCCTTCAGAGTTCTCCAGTTCACCTTCATCTACTTCCATGATGTTGTTGACAGTTCCAATCACAGATTCTGTCACCTGTCAAATACACATCGCTCGTTAACTAAAACACTTGCTATAGACTTATTGTATTTTACTGTTCGTAAATAATAGTCATTATAGTAGTAATATTGATAATTTTGACACATTGTTCTGTGTGAATGGCTTTTCTGTGGTGATTAAAGTATGTTACATAGACATTGGTTAGCCCTCATTTGGTGTCTGATTAACGTATTGTGTTGTTCTGATGCAACAGTTTTCGATAAATTCGATCAGTCAATATAACCATATCAAGTCTTTCGAACTTTCAAATTTGGGACGGTGTTTGGTAGCTTTTTGGTTATGAATAACAATTTAACGTCCATCAACTTTATTGAAGAACTCTTTAAGAAATATTTCCAGTAGTAAACTACTGACGATATCATGTGAGTGGCCTTTTGCTATCGTTTTAATTACACGAAAAATAAAGAAATTTGAAGGCAATACCAAGCAGGCTTTCTAGCAGGTTTTAGAGATGAGACAATTCTCTCAATGATTACAGATTTCACATGAACATTTAAATGATCAAAACCAAATGCAATGATGAAAGATTTGTTAAACCACCATGGGGTTTGTTTGTATTAGAGTTAATACTAACGTTTGGTGACGTGCTATTGGCTTCCACAACCTCTTCGAGTGATTCAGCGACAATGTCAACTTCTGTGGCATCCAGATTGTCCGCGTCAACAGTCACCAAGACTAGGTCATTAGCTACATCTACAACATTCTCTCCTGTAACAGTGGTCTAAAGATGAGAACATTATCCATCTCCATCTCTTAGTAGAGCATAACTGGAGATAATTTGCCGTATCAATGACTGATTTCGTAGTTGAATGCTTCTTATTGAAATTGTCTCCTAACTTTCCTTTTATGACTGTCAAATGTTTGTTAAAGCTTATAATTTAACGTTGTTACATGAAACTAACACATTTTGATATAGTTTTACTTACATTATCTATTCTCTCAATTGCTTCATTTCCTTCTTCCAACGAATAGCATGATATTAGATCAGGTTGTTTCCAGTAACAGTAGCGACAAATCCTTCTTGCTATGGGATGTTCTGCGAATAATAATTTACTTTTAAGAAGAAGTATTTGAGCTATTATCCATAACCTTTTTTACAATGTTGTGTTATCTGTTGACTGCATTGTTCATTCTACCAAAACTTACTCTCACCTTCGAAGAATTTAATATAATTTGATACTGTTTTTCGAGTCATGTACATGTTTATTCAATTGCATAAAAAGTAATATTCATACACAAAAGCGTTTTCTCATTATTACGTACTACCGTCGCTGCGTTTTTATGAACAAGGATAACAGTCATTAGTAGTTGACAGAAACAGTGAAAGATGACTTAAGGTATACATAAATGTTAATATGTTACATATCATCAATAAGGAAATAAATATTCATGATCACAAAAACCATGTACTGTATCGTCAGAAATGAAAACAATTATACAATAGTTTACGGGGTTTCGAACAAACGTTCTTAATATTGTTACCATCAGCAGATTCTCCACCACACGTTTGGGCTGAATTAACAGTTGTCCCAGGAATAGCAGATGGAAATGTTAGTTCTAATCCGGCATAAATAATTGTCTCGTCTGGGCAGCAGCTTAATTCTGAAAATGAATACAATTAATCTTCTTTTTCTCAGATTTATAAATATTAAAAATATATCGTAAGGGATGCATTTATGTACATAATTATCTGTAATGGCTGTAGACCAAATATAACTGCTTTCTAGGTCGGTAGTTTTTCTATTCCCTTTTTACCTTTTAGGAATATACCTTTTCAAAACCTGACATTAATCAATTAATGCGTCTGGTGTACTTAATCTAGCACTTAGTCCATTAGGTCGGTTCCTCAGATTCCCCGCAATTCTCAACAGGAAAACAAATTTCACATTTGTCAGAAAAAAAAATACTCGTTATTGTTATTCTATATATGGTGTTCTTCTCTTGATAACAATTTTAAGGAAAATATTGTGATTGAATACAAGGTAAACATACGATTGTTGTATTCACGGAAAGACCGAAGTCATCATCAAGTCACAACCAATCCAGAGATTTAACATATTAAAAAGCAAGTATGATGAGAACCGAAAATATTTTTATGAGCATTACTCTCATGTTCCCGAAAATGTGTTACCTATATCAACGCACCAAAAATTGTAAAATTTCTTAATACATAAAGTTTAGAACGCATCCTAAGGGTAACAAGTTGATAGCCAGCAATACAAAGATCACTTAAAATTAAGTGAAATGTTGGGATTTCTTCTTCATGTCGCAACGCTTATTTGTCATCCATTTATAGTACGACTTTGCTATTTTTGTGCAAATATGTATAAAATGTGTTTTCAATGCTTTGGACTTTAATTCATTTGAAGTAGCATTTTTTTGACTCTCTAATATTAACTTCTGCATTCATAAAATCTGCTCAATGAAGCCATACCTGTCAGTAAGTTATGTGGACCATATAATTCTTTATTCAAAGTCACCAACAGCCGAGACGTAAGGCTCGATGAGGATATCACGTGGTAGCCGGACGTAGTGGATGTTTCCACGACAGCACCTCCAACCAGGGTACTTTTAATGACACTCCATTCCGGTGTTTCACCATCGACTAGTAAACTGAGATAATCCGCATCGGATACCCAAACCCTAAGATTGGTACCAAAGGGGTTTGACTTTAGCAAAACGGGGATACTTCCAGTTATTGCCTTATTTGTTGACGGTATAACCATTGTGTTACAAGTTGACGGGGATGAAAACTCAGTTACAAGGGTCATAAATGGGTATGCTGATCTAATGATTAAGAAACAGCTGTCGTAATTATGGAAATCTTGAAATTCTCGGGCATTTAGGACAAATTCGATATCTGCATTTGCGCAATATTTCATGGACGATGAAATGGTAATAGATGTGTCGTCGTAGGCTGCTATAATTCGGAAACTAAAAGGCATGCCGGGCGAAATTGTAAATGAATAGTTTATACCCCATCCGCTTACATAGGGAAGGTGAAAAAATGACGAACACAACAACGACGTATCGTAAGGCTCAAGAGCACTGAAAACAGCTATCGGATTAGTCGACATCACAAGTGTTCCTGTGAGATCATAGGACGCTTTTAATACGATTGTATCCCAGTTCTTTACAGAAACATGAGAATGGGCGCCGTTCTGAAAGGAGATGTACACTTCCGAGTCTGCTGTCGCGGGCGTGATGTAAAACGTTGAATTTTGCATTGATGAACCACTTAGAATGTGCTCGGTTCCCAGTGATTCTATTGGGTAAGACAGGAAAAGATTCTTTGCCGATACGTACATGTGGACTTTATCATTACTTAGAAAGCTAAGTGTTGCCCGTTTCTCTGCGTTAGTTACATTATCCGGTGAGTTGTATCTTAGGTAATTTAAATGTCCACTATTGAAAGGGCCAAAGTCTCGTCCATATTCGTCCGTAACGTACATCCTTGACGAATTACTTAGATCCTGATCCATGAATGCAAAGTTGTATACTACGGATTCATCGTTTTCCGACGACAAGTCTGGAACAACGAACACGCGGCCTGGCTTCTCATCTGCAAATTCGAAGAAAAGATAAAATAATATTTAGTCAGAATTGTTGATAAAATGGTTTTTGAACTAAAATGCAATTTCCACAAACTGCTGCATAAACCAACGAGATCATTACTGATTGCATACTTCTTGCTAAAGGTGTGAACCGTTAAGTACGTTAGTCTAAAGCCCCAAATAACTCTTGATTCGTTCTACCACGCGCGAAAATCAGTGATTTAAGTTTTGTTTGAGGAAAATCTTGTATATATGTCTCTTTGATTTATGTCTTAATATATGTTAAAAACCTGTTAATAATCACAATTCAATGACACGGAGAATCGGTTAATTGTTATTCTATTCCACCGAGAGACTAAGATTTGAAGAAAACTAAGGAAATATGTTACAGTCCAATATATTATATGTCAACATTTAGACCAACCGGCAAGTTAATTTGATGGATAACATAGTTTAGAGACTGATGACTTGAGTCAATAGTTGGACTAGGTCTCTGAAATGGTACTTTCCAGATTGCCAGATTGGAATTTATTTAATTATCTACCGTCACAGCTCAATTGGACAGTTAAGACCCGTTTGTAGCCATATTAGTTCCAAAAATGGCTACCGGAAGAAGAACCTAATGGGATTTAGACGGAAAAGGTTTTATAGAGCTTATGTAACAGGCGAACGGCTTTTCTACCTAGACTACGCTGTTTTCCTTTTAATGAAAATAAGCTACAATCATTTCGTTGCAGTGTTTCCCCGTACAATAATCTTGAATACTTAATCAGGTATAGCTATTCCAAATGGGTATCTCCATGTACTTGGCCTTTGACCTCTATTCACATTTGACCTCAGCCCTTAACAGCAACACATGTACCATTTTGAGACCGTGCCATCATTCTCAACATATCTTGTGGTTTAATGCATGCATGTTGACAAGCAAGAGATGGCTAAGAAAAACACTTTTCAGGTTATATGCCTTTGACCTATGACGTCATCAATCACACAGGAATGAGTTTACCTGTCAGGCACCTACCCATGAAGTTTGAACTTGATCGGACTTACGATCTAGGAGGAGTTTGCGACCCATTTGTTCGCACAATTTGGGCCAATTTTACCTTTGACCTCAATTGACGTTTGACCCCTACCATAATCATCTAAATTTGTCTCATCATTCTCTACATACCTCGAGGTTTGATTTTTCCTTGCATATTGACAACCAGAAAATGGCTAAAAACCAACAAGACACACTTTTTGCTCATTTACACACACACACACACACACTCGCACGCACCTCCTCCCCCTCACCCTCACCAAACGCACATACGCACTTCCTGAAGTACTATATCTCATCCCCCAAACATTACATGTAGGGAGTTATGATAATAATATGAAGAGGTGTTGATTTTATAAGTTCATATTTATGGGCAGTGGTCACTAATCGAACCTGATTAAAACAAAAGGTTTGGACTATGGACGAAACCGTCGTATAATATTGACTTGAGTTTGCAATAAGATAACTACCGACAACAACCCATGTTTACTATAGTTTTCCAAATGCGATAAGACTGAATATGGCCTCCCCCCTTCGTTATTGCAAGGTAAATCCAACTAGCAACCAAAACACTATGCCATACTTAACCACATGTACACTTCCAGAGCAAACCAAAGTACACTGTTGATACATATTTACATGTTAGCAAAGCTATTCCCTGGCTTATCATCTTATATGACTATAAGGAAATGCATTTTTCCAACTGTTATTCAAATCAGCTGAAGTTGATAACTGCAATTAGCCTGATAATGCTTGGTATCTACCTTCTCGTAGTGTTGGGCAATTTTATCACCAGCCGTGAAGCAATCCCTGTTGCCGCGCTAATAGAGGTCACCTAGAGGTCATATATAGATGTCATATACATATATTTTCTGGCGCTACCAAATGATGCCGAAGCTTGGGTTGGTTTACATTTAAAGCAACTTAGCTTCAATTGGTGAAAAATAAAATATAAAGTGTAAACTTGAGTTATACAGTTTAACAGTGTGTGTTTTCATACTGCCACAGTCCTTAGTTTTCCATACTCCGATTCATATTGTGAGTTATTATGTATAAGTTTGAAAGTTAAAACTTGTCAACTTTCTTTGAAACAAGATTATAAAGTACGTTTTAATCCAGCAAATACTTCTTTGCCAAATAATACACAAAATGAATTGTATCATATCTAGATCACATATTTAAATAAATGTAGTATAATATATCAAATGTTCATTTAATACTTGAAACTGGAAAAGAGCACATGATAACTGGATCACAAATCCTGCCCTCTACCAACAGAGCTATCCAGCTGTTAGTCGGTGGCGATCCCTTTTATAGCCATATTTGCTATGGGTGCCAGTGCAATGGTGAACATTGAAGAACAAGTTATCATAACAATACACTTATCTCATATTTCAAAAGAGAAATGAAATGCTCTTATTTCCAGATCAAACTAATGGTACGCATCATCTACATGTCATTAGTCTGATACACAGAATGCGCTTGTTATGGGTAGATAGGTAAGGGAGGAAGTGACGAGGTGTTATGTATGCGTGGATCACACCACAGCTAAAGCAACCTACAAAGCAGCAGGGAAGATATGTCGAAGGAGCTATGACGAAACGTCACCCAAGATTGAGCTTGACCACGAAAAACTAACGATATGATACACTTTCAGCCCGGCTCATTACGTTATAATCAGCAAAAATTATGTAATCCTTACCTTGGCAGGAGACTTGGGATAGAAGGAATATGCAGATGATGGGGATAACGCGAAGAAACAACAACAACGCCATGATTACGTCCTTCGGTATTATCATTTCATGAAACTATATTGAATTCTTTATAACCTCTGTCGTTGTAGTTAACTTCCTGGTGTACACCAACCCGATTTAGCAAATGATGATGGGTAAACTTCACAGGTGTAGTTTATAGTTTGCATAAAGAGGGCGCTGTTGCATTCAATTATCTGTTTCCGCATAGTTGCCAGGCGTGTACAAACAAATCAGATTTCAAGCAAATAATATTTAGGTGCAACTGAAGCAAAGGCTTTCAATAGATAGATTAACAAGGCTAAATGTCTCTGCAAATATTAGAAGAATCTAACACAGTGCGGAATATGGTAAATAGCAAATACATGCATAAAGAAACAAACGTTAAGCACCGCAATTCCATTCAGAAGCTAAGTATTGATTGTTTTTCTTGCAGTGTGCGTTACAATTAAGTTGTACCTCTGTACTTGTCATCAGGTGTATTAACTTTGCATACGCCATTTAAAACTGTGTGTGTCTTCAATGTTTTTATCCAAGTATCTCGTAACACATGAGGAGAAGTCAGCATAATTGCTATGACCACGGATGTCAAAATAAGACCGAAGGGTATGATACGCTAAGTTAGAAGGCTATAACTGAGTCTTCGGTAAAGAAAGCAAGCTTATCTGGCCGTGGTTTCTTTCAACATTGTTTTTCCGTTTTCATTGTATCTATAAAAACCAGAAGCCGCACAGTGGAGTATACTCGATGGGTCGTAACACCCGATACACACAGAAAACACAGTAAAGCTACTGTCAATCGTACGGTACCGCTGACAATAAAAACTGGATCGTGCTGAAAAATCGGTAGCATGTGCTATTATTACTGTAATCCTCTGTGTGAATCATGTGGTCATAACGTGTTTGAAGTGTACCCGTATGCATACAAGCCTGTCCCATACAAATAACACACTGAATCCTACTACAGTATATGTCTCAGTGACTCGTACATGTAGGTTTTCTTCAGCTTTCATAATGAATGCGAGAAGAGAATAGTATGGTTGTGACATTTGAATGTAGTCAGTTCCTTACGTCACAGAACATTTAAGAAGACTACAATGCTATGTCTTTAAGATAGCTTACTGGCTGGATGTATTGTATATTGAAACATGAATAATTAAGGCTATAAGAAAGTAACCCATAAACACGTCCGAATACATAACAATGTTACATGAGTCGTTGTCCAAAGGAAGTATTATCTTGACTGTATTAAGTGGAACATATCGTAAGCATTCTGGGTAAATTGTGTTTAACTGATACACGGCTTTCTCGAAATAGTAATGTAATTGCCACAGATCGCACCATTTTAAGTGTACTTGAAGCAAACACTGGCAGATGGGATGTCATAGGAGAACAATGACTAATATATGTTTTATTTTTCTATACAATTTACACCCAGTTCCTACATCATCATTGGGATACATCTTAGTATGAATATAAGTACTTCACTGTATTGCTTACCTTGCATCCCCTTATTTAGAACCCTATGTAATTCAAGGTAAAAACCTAAAAGGGGCAAAAAAAGCTGTTCTTTTAGGTGTATGTGTGCAACTATGAAATCACACCTGTTAAACTGGATATGTGCAACTATAATAGCACACCTGTTTGGCTGTATATGTGCAACTTTGACATCATACCTGTTTAGCTGTATACGTGCAACTTATGAAATCAGACCTGCTTAGCTGTATGTGTGCATCTATGACATCACACCTGTTTGCTGTATACGTGAAACAATGGCATCACACCTGTTTAGCTGTATGTGTGAACATATGACATCACACCTGGTTTAGCTGCATACGTGAAACTGTGACATCACACCTGTTTAGCTGTCTGTGTGCAACTATAACATCACACCTGTTTAGCTGTATGTGTGCAACTTATGACATCACACCTGTTTAGCTGTATGTGTGCAACTATAACATCACACCTGTTTGGCTGTATATGTGCAACTTATATCATCACACCTGTTAGCTGTATACGTGAAACAATGGCATCATACCTGTTTAGCTGTATGTGTACAACTATGATATCACCCCTTTTTGAAGTTTCCATTAAGTTCCCTTATGGTATATATGCGAACATTTCAATTATCCTGATCGAATGGCTTGCTAGTTTCTCCAGGGTGGTAAGAATGCTTTCCTCTTTCACAGTCAAAAAGCATATCTTCCTCTGAACTATCTTATACAATAATAACTTATAAGCCAAATACACGTTAATAGCCAAATCAACAGTTTGTCTGTCTATCCATGTGTTTGTGTGATGTTGTTGTCAAGGCAATAACATTGCCGTTTGCCTTCTCTCATAAGACACAAAATGTCCTTTGTTTAATATTTCTTTCATGCAAGTCTTTGTATTCAACACCTGTCTCAATTAAGTACGGCAATAATCAATGTCACCATATAAATCGAAAGCTCATATTCCATATTGTTCATTTTTACAGCATCTTTATAAAATATCTGGTAAAGACTCGACAAAGACTTTGTTTAATACCTCCTGTCTCTATTCAGAACGGCTATCATCACGATATTAATCAAAAGCTCATATTCCATATTGTTCATTTTTACAGCATCTTTATAAAGTATATCGTAAAGACTCGACAGAGGCTGTCTCTTTTCGGAACGGCTATAATCACCATATTAATCAAAAGCTTATATTCCATATTGTTAATTTTTACCCCACCTACGTATAATATCTATCGAAGACACGGCGAAAACTTTATGAAAGCCACAGAGTCTTACCTTGTATTAATCATGTATGGATTATATTTTTTTTAAAGATCTTCAAGGAAAATTGAAAAAAATCTCATTTACCCAAACAACGGAAAGATCATGAATATTCACATATGCTTTTCCACCACATTAGGCAGTCTCTGAAAGTCGTTGTGCAAAGAGAATAAGCATTCTCAATCAAACCTAACTCTACGGTGCAAGACCAAAAAACAAAAAGATAAGGAATTTATATTTGTTATTCTAAATATGGAAAGGAAAAACATTATTCTACATTTTATACTTTTCATGGTTTGTTTAGATGAATCAAATACAGCGGGCAGTAAGTATATTTCTTATCTTATATTTTCCTACGTATACTATCAGCCAAAAAATGTTAATATTTGAGAAAAAAAATTTAGATCGGAAATCGTGTAAACTGAAAATCTTTTTGAATGCATTATGTAAAATTGAGGAATGAAGTGATAGTAGTATTTAAAATGGTTTAAATTGTGATAATGATCCTTTTTAATAATGACGATAATTGCTAATTATGGTAATTGTACTTCGTATACTTAATTTTGCACTATTTGTGTTGGCGGTTGGCATTTGAAGGTAATGAGAACATGAAATAGCGCAAACTGACACTTGAATATTCGTTTCCACGGGAACGATACTCTTTTAATTTTAAAATATAACATTAAATTAAAAATCTAATAGATTTATTTTGAAATAATTCACCGCCTGGAATTGGTGACTAATCTGGTAAGCCCCAAAATCAATCTTTAGAAATATATAATTTTTTTTTAATCCAAGACAGTTTTGAATTTTCTGTAAATGAAGAATAAAACACAGAACGTAATCAAATTTACAATGCAACTACTCATTGTGGATGCAACTATATCTATCACATGTTATTACCTTTCAGATTCAATATTTATTTAAAGTTTCACATTGGTCATTAATTTTCCACCATTTAAGAAAAAATTATTCACACCACATGCTCAAGTATTGAAAATGCATCATAAACATTTATAGTCAAGGATTTATTTATTTATTTCCTGCTTCGCATATTTAGTAATTAGCCTATTATTATTATACTAGTACGGAAGCGTTGAAGTCAATTGACAATTGATGAGATTTTTCGTCAAAATAAGAAGAATCTGAAATTTATATTTGGTCGACCGATTCCAACACTTTAAAATTAAAAATATTTGAAAATTTACATTTTGTCGAGATTCATTTACAAATTGAAATTTGGATTTTGTAGAGATTTACGTTCACTGGTAAAAATGGAGAATATCTAACAATTGACATTTCGACGACATTATACCAGATAATTTTATTTTTCTAGATTTGGAAACGTGCAAGTTAGTAGTTTTCAGGATTTTAGCATTTTCGACGAGTCGACGCATCTCGCCAAAACGTTAAATTTTAGATTCTCTTCACTTTGACGAGTTGATGCATCTCAACAAAACACCATTTTTGACATTTTTATGATTTGGTATGATATCGTCAAAACGTCAATTTTCATATTTTGTTGTCATCATGACGAGTTGCTGCATCTCGACAAAACGTGAATTTCCAGAGTTTGGACATTTTGACGATTTCGAAGATGTCGTCAAAACGTAAATTTTCAACTTCTTGACGAATTGTTGCATCTCATTAAAACTTCAATTACCATGTCCCTTCAATTCTGCCGTATATAAGATACTTATATCACATGAAACATAGCAGTTCAGCTGTAAGGAAATCTATAAAGAATACTTTTAAAATTGGGTTTTCCTGATACTTTTAGTGCCTAACGCTCTTACTGCAGTAACGTCAGTGATGCCATAAACAAAGGTTGTTACAGCAAAAATTAATGTA
>JAAAKB020269482.1:0-17992 GCA_010014835.2 Apostichopus leukothele
TATCTCAATAAATACTAAAAAATAATGGTAGCAATATCGGAGGCATCTAGTAAGAACGTTTAAGAGCAGTGTAAATATACTTAGATTGTATTGATGTTAAAAATCGATTCCTTGCGTGATAATAGTGTTCAATGTGATGTTATTAGTTGTGTATATGAAATTAAAAGTGGCAAGAAGTTACTGTTAACTCCATATTTAAAAGGATAATTCTAACGTGAATTAATATTGGCATGTAAAAAACTATATTCTATGTTGCTTTACCGCCGTGTAATTCTCGGTACAATAACATCCACAATTAGTAAAATGTTTGTCTTTATGCTGGAGAAACATTATTAATAAATACGTCAACAAACATATTTAGAAAATGCCAATTTATCCAACATACCGGTATAACATGCTTTAATATGTAAGACGAATTGAAATAGTTCAAGTAGGTTTTTATTTTCTATATAAAATGTTTTTGTGCCTGAAAGTTAACATCTTAATAAACTAAATTGTTTCTTGCTTTCGAGTGAATGAGTTGTGATATTTCAATATTTGTTAAAGTAAACTTTGTCATCAATTATGTAGCAGGGATATAGATGGAATCATTTATCTTATGACATAACTTACACAAACTCTTCATATTAGTATTGTGAGTGCGTTTCAGATCAGAAAAAATGACACCAAGAAAAATGATCAAAATTTCACTAGTATAAAATGTCTCACAAAAAAAATATATATATAGTTGTGTTCTGTGAGCTTTTAGTTTAACGTCTATTCTTTCATTCATGTAATAAATTTTGATTTCTCCCCACTATATCATTACTTGCTCACTGTTTCTCGTTTTACCTATTTAGTAAATGAGTAAATAATTTTAAATACCACATTCTTAGTAAGCGTTGCAATTTGTTTGACTAATGATTATTTTACTTGGTTATTATTTATTGATTTGACACAATCATTACAGAAACATGGGTTGTGTAACTACGCCGATATCTCGTAAGTATAATTATTCAATCTGTTATAGACTTTGTCATTAACTTCCTTTGTTGTTTGTAATCGCGTATAACGTCTTGTTACCAAATGTTAAAGTTAAAACAAAACAAAAACTGGGGCAAACTGCTTATCAACTAAAGAGCCTGTGTAAGAGAATGTATAAAAGTAAGTTGGCCTGACGTTTCGATCCTAGCAGGATCTCCAGACGCTGACTGACATTCAGCTTCTGAAGAAGATCGATGGTGTCACCGCAACTGATGATCCCGGTGTCCCTTTGAATAACGTATATGTTTAATCATGTAGTTTGAAGTTCGTTACAACACCAACGTTTCATTTATTCGGGCACATATAATATTGATTATATATAATAAGAACCAGAGAATGTTTATTATTTCAAATGTAGTCTATATTTGAAATAGACAGACAGTTAAAGTTCTGCACCACAAGGAACAGGTCATACAATTATTTGTTGAATAATGGAACATTCCTTTTCTGTGAACCAAAAGGAACAATACAATTGTTCTCGGATATAGAAGTGACAATTAATTCCAAACAAGTGCGCAAAATTCAAAGGAATATTAAATTAACGACATGTATTACTAATGAGGAAACTGAGATTAATTGTAGTTAAATTATAACAAACATGACGATTATTTTGGCGGCAAAACTACACTTCTATGGGAATGCTTCCATAGCTACACATCAGGAGGACAGTTTGAGAGCGGATTTGTTTATTTTATTCAGAACCACATTAAGTACGTACGATCTCTTGAACAACAATGAAGTATTTGTTGTGCTATTTGCTATATATGGAGGCAGCGTTGCACCAAGGTAAGTCTGCATTTCCATATTTATTTATGTTTGGTCTTCGCTATTAGTTTATTTCCTGTACTAAAATGTTGTGAATTCCCTGGTCAAAACATCACATACGATACTTACGGTAACCCTACCTAAAATACCTTGCACTGCGACACTGATTGAATTGTTAGTTGAATAGCCCAATAGCTGGTAGAAATTCATTTGAATTATTTCAATATTTGATAAACCTACTAATAGCTTAACATTGTAAGAAGTTTATAACATGATCTGTTAAATATCTCCTCCTTAGTTGATTCTAAAGATCTCCAATCTTGGGGGAAACGTTAGTATATTTAGTGGACTTAAGTGTGTTCTATGATTGTGATAGAGTACAATCTCCCTGCTTTCAGTGCGGTTTCAATACCAGTGTTTGTAGAATCGAAGGTATCTAAGGCATCAGACCAAACAAGACAATTTGAGCGATAAATATCAATAAAAATGAGGTGAAGAGGTGTCATAACGCGATATAAAATGAGACTGAAAGGTATCATAACTACATATAAAGTTAGTTGTAAAGTATCATCATTCCATATTAAGTGAGATGTAAATATATCGTTACTCCACATGAAGTTAGTAGTAAAAATATCATCATTCCATATTAAGTGAGATGTAAAGGTAGCATTACAACATATAAAGTTATTTGAAAATATCTATCGTCATTCAATATTAAGTGAGACGTAGAGGTATCATTACTCCAAATTAAGTTAAAATTAAAACAAAACTGTTTGCAAACTGCTTATCCACTAAAAAGCGTTTGTTGGATAATGAGTAAAAGTAAGAGGGCCTGACGTTTCATGTACTTAACATTTTTTACTCGTGAGGCTATGCAATGAAGCTGTAATTACAATTATTGTGTAATTAACCTAATTTATAGCTATACATTCACAGGAATTATCATATATATGCTTGTAATTAAAAACACAAGCAGTTGATATCAGTCAAAGCTAGCGACGGTTTTATATTACATTCGTTGATTTGGATTATACTTTAAAAAATATTGCCTTGTTCTCTTAACATAATTCACTATTTTCCATTCGACACCCAAGTGTGCCCATTACTCTTCTTTCCTCAAAATCAGCACTCAACAAAATTTGTTTTATCTATAAAAGCGCCAATATATCCTTCCACCCTTGGAAGTGCTGAGTGGGATCTCTCCGGCCATACGACCCTTAACAAAACTCTGCCAGTACTTGATAAATTTGCCGCTCGCATATGTAACATCAGCGATGGTATGCATCTTTTTGGACCGTAATCCAGCATACTACATCCAAACACTTATGATACCATCAACTCTTCTCTGTAGTGTAACGTTTGTTTGTCATTGCTCATCCTGATAATGGAGAGAGAATATCATTGAGTGTATCGATGGTTCTTGGTCTTACCGTCTTTCAACTTCTCGTTGCTGATATCCAACCCATGCACAAATGAGTGGCCAATACTCGTTATTGATATTGAGTGCTTTTAATTATATTTTTTGTCAAATCAATTGTACTAGTAGTCTTTTTACCCAAACTAATATAATGTTGTCCTCGTAGCAACAACAAAATTTGAACTTTGTAGATGATATGGGCTCAAACTAGTTTCCTTTGTTTACCAGCTCACTACAGGAATCGGAGGTGTAGAACGTATTTCTAAACTTGTCAATGTCAATGTATCTTATACTTAGTAGTTGGTTTGCGTGTAATGTTAGTACTCGTCGTTCGCTTTAAATTAAATTCCACTTCTCCTTCTCTTCATCACCAGAGAAAGATAGAAGTCAGAACGGTTGATCTGACCATGGACCGACTGATATGCATGACTTGCATCATTGCATTTATAGTTCTCTTTGTGAAAACGATAGTTGAATTTCGCGAAAATCCCGGAATTCCGATGATAAATGTGAAAAATCCGTTGGTTAATTTTCTAATAACTGATTTAATGAAATTTTAATGTATCGATTGTAGTGGTATTTTAGGCAAAAATTCGTATCGTTCCAAATGTGATGAAAGTTTGTTATCACATTTGATATGCATGATGATTTATTACGTCATGAATTTTCAGAAACGACGAATGCATTAACTAAACCTCAACAGTTGCAAGTTGCCACGCAGCTACTCGTTTCATTACATTTCATTACATATCTAGAGGAATTGTTGTCTATTGTCAAGAACAATTCGTCTTAAGAAAATATTCTCTTATTGTAAGTAATTAATTATGTTGATTAAACAGTGTAGAAGCAATGCACCGATTTAGTCTTGCAAGTATAAATTATCTCTTTTTCTTTAAATACCCAAACAACAGGTTTACTCTGCAGCTATTAATTTAAGTAGAGTACATGATAAAATGAAAAATAAACAAATTAGCTTTTGGGCCATTTAACCCGATTTTCAAGAATGGACACTGCCAGCAAACCGGAAAATCGAAATAAAAGTGAAATAATGACAGAAAATCTTAACTCTACTACAATTACTCGGTAACCAGTAGCATTTTTAAAGGACAGCGCTTAGCAGGCCATGAGTAATGCCTGTACCGTTAGCCCAACAAATGAAAACAAACTAGAGTGTTAGGTCGAGCGTTAAACTATTATTAATAGTTCTAATGAAGTATGATTATAATAACGGCAACAGAAATTATAATAACGGAATCCCTTTAAGTAATCTTCTAATTAAAAACGCCCGTTTCTCGATGGTGTATTTATAATGAAGACTTAACTGGTTCTCAACAAACCTAGCACATGATATTTAGTATACCAAAATAACACGTGAATGATGGCGACTTCTTAGATTCCTAGATCGATTGATTTTGCAGCTAGTAACATTTTCCGAGCTTACTAACGAGACTCAACCAAGAGTGAATAATGTAAGAAGGTCGGTAAATTGATGGAATCGCAACATTTAAGACGTCTTGTTTGCAGACGATTGGCTGTATAATATCAAGAAAGGAAGATGGTTATTGGAACAAGGAAAGCGTAAGTTCCGGTTGAAAATTTCATTAACTTTACATCAGCGAGAACGTAAGGAAAGATAATATCTTTTCTGAGAGTCTCAGTTAGTTTTTAATTTGAAACTCTCTTCCCAACAACCATGAAGTATTTCTTGCGTTATTCACTGCGTGTGGTGGTGACTATCTTAGCTTTCAACAAAGGTAAGACTACATTGTTATTGTTATTAGAAATTGGTGACCGTTCTTAGAATAAAGACTGTGCATTTGCAATTTTCCTTACAAGAAACATAAGTCAGTTATTATATTATATTAAATGTTAATACTTTCGTAATAGTAATTTTAATTTTCTCAATGGAAGTCAAAATGAAGTAAATAATACATACCTTGCTCACCGGTCAGTAACTTTAAGGAACACCTTGGAAATATTGATCAGTTTCAACATTGATTGCTCAAAATGTTAGTGTTTCCCAAAGTGAGATTTATGTGTCCTCTGTAGAACCTTCTCTGTTCTACTTGAACCGTCCGGTGAGAACCATAATGTGGCTCATGTGGACATCAGTGAGCTATTCGTAGATCATCGGGTGTTCTACAAAGCGTTTGTGTGGTCTGCGATTATATAAAGTACATGCCATCCTTTTCTTATTAACTTTACAATGATATAATTGTAGTATCACATCAGATCCAACGAACGCAATATACAAAGGATCAACGCACAGTTATGAAAATAACACTCAAATTGTCAATCTATACAATTTGAGGTGTAAAAAATGGCCCAATATATGCACGTTCTTTGGTTAAATCATTTTAATTCCGATTTGTTTGTTCAAACTCAGCCTTATGCAAAGTTTGCAAAAGTCGCATCACGTCTTTGTCACATTTCGTAACCTTCAGATGTAGCAGAGGCCAGGTATCCAATGAGTAATGAGGCTCGAATTCGAGATCACCTACTCAATCAGGCCAACTTCTCAGCAAGAGAGAGGCCTGTTCTTGACTCCGATGAATCTGTCCATGTTGAAATGACGTTGCAATTTTATGCCATGCTGGACTTGGTAAGAGGATAAACTAGAACTATTGTTGTAGTTTTGTGACTTGAATAAAGTCTAACGACGAGCACATGTTCATATAGATCGTGTATTTGTTTCATTGTTTGTGTAAATACAAAACAAAAGTAATATCCATAAATACCTACAAACAAATCCATGAAGTCCTTGATGTATCTTACTTCCATTAGATTAACTGAATTGGTACCATTGCAAAGTGTGTACTATTTGATGATAAAAGTAGAAAAAGCGTCTCCCGCATGAAACATACATATTTTTATGCTTTATTTACTGCATGACAATACCTTTGTATATTAATAACTTTAGTAAATTCATTTAAATTTTGCTATTGTTTTGTTATCATTTTATCAGAATGAACGCGATCAAGTTATAACAACTGCATCATGGTTGAATATGGTAAGCGAAACAAATCTCTTTAGACTTTTCCCTTTTAATTTACAGTTTTCCAAAAATGTTCATATTTGCATCCACCTATGTGCAAACAGTTCAGCAGTATTTGTCATTACCTGCAATTTGTCTAAACGCCTCGTCCATCGCAATATTGAATCACTGTTGTAGTACATTTGTATTTTATTGATATTGGGACGAATTAAGTGTCCACGACTTTACCGTATCATTGCTTTTATACTGGCTGTCTAATTGTTCAACCAGTTTGCGATCCATGTTGTTTTCTTTGCGAAATATGTATACAATTCCATTTGTAGAGATAAGAAGACATTCATTTCTATATCCGTAAAATATCTAAGTTAAGTCTTATATCAGAAAAGAACGTATATGTGAGAATAATGTTACATGAACGCATATATACATAAAACATTCATTTCGTCTGTTCAAAGTTGTACTTGGTCTTTCTGTAGAGATGGACTGATGAGCGCCTCTCTTGGAATGCATCCGAGTTTGGTGGTGAAGATGTAGTAGTCATATTTATTGATGAAATATGGACTCCAAAACTTTTCATCAGCAATGCGTGAGTAATTTGAAATTGCATTCTGCCTATGAGCCCATTTGTTAGATAGTCAGTAAAAATCTATATTATCTCAAACCACAACAAAAACAAATAAATAATAAGCTGTCAAGCAAAGATCCCGAGACATGAAACTATTAAATTTAATCAGCCGGTGATATTGACCATAAGATGACAATAGCAACAAATATAAAGTAACTATATACCTAATAACGTAATAATGAAATTATATAATGTTTTAATGTGAAATTAAGTTATCATGTTCAACTAATTATTTATGTCTACAGTTTGGATATCGATTCCTTGAGCATCATATCTCCAGAACGAGGATCTATTTTGTTGACATCGGATGGTTCTGTCAGCCTTGGAACGCCTCTTGTACTATCAACGCAGTGTCCAATTCTGTAAGTTACCTCTGTAATCTTTACAGTAAAGAAATTGTATATTTTACAAGAATACGTTCAATGCATCTGCACTTGAATTAACGCAAATTGCACACTTTCCTTTTGATCGAGTTTTTGGTATATAGTAGGCCTATATTATATTATAAAACTGCCTAATTAAAGTCGTTAAAGCTAATACGTCAACATGTCTTCATAATCATCAAGAAGAAAGTAGTATGCATTCATTTAGTCATCAACTATCACAACAGGAGACAGGAGATAACTGGATATTCACCTGCAATAATAATAATATGCTAAGAATCTGAGAAATCCACTACTTTAGCGGTTTTCGCTTCCTGGTCCCATCTATATCTTTCTTCCCCTGGCAGCACTGTGCACCCTGAATCAATACCATTGTACCACTAATCGTCAGAAATAACATCCTATGCCGTTTCAGAACATAACTGGCGGCATTTGTTTGTATGTAAAATTTATTTATCTTTTTTACTAACTTTGTATCAGTCCGTATCGTACCTCATGTAAGTGTCGGAAGAGTTAAGAAGCACTCATTCATACAACTCAAGTTAATTTAGGTAACGTATATTATAAGCAGCATGCGACATGTCTTTCTTAGTGAAGGGTGCATAACATTCTTAATAACTATTTTACAGGTCTGTTTTTTCTTTTCTTCCCTTTTTGCAGCATCTACTATTTTCCATTCGATACACAAGTTTGCCCATTTTTCTTCTTCCCTCAAAATCAACACTCAGAAAAACTTATCTTAACCACAAAGACGTCACCAGTCTTGGCATCACTTGAAATTGCCGATTGGAAATTCTCCAACCTTACCAGCCACAATTATACCATAATGAAACCTGATTTTGCCAAAAATTTACCCATGGTAAATATAAATATAGCGGCAGTGTGCCTCATTCTGGAACGTAATCCAGAATATTACATCCAAACACTGATGTTACCATCAACTCTCCTCTGTATCATGGCGTTTGCGACATTCATTGCTCCCCCTGATAGTGGAGAGAGAATCTCATTGGGGGTATCGATGGTTCTTGGCCTAACCGTCTTTCAACTTCTCGTTGCTGATATCCTACCCAGCACAAATGAGCGGCCAATACTGAGTTCATATCTCATCTCCACCTTCGTTTTAGCTTGTCTTGCTGTACCAGTTTCTTTGCTGAATATCAATATCGCTTATGGTGATAGAAGTATCCTTGTTTTGAAGTATACTTTTTCGAGAAAGTTATTTCTAGAATATCTACCTCGTATGACGGTGGTTCCCTCTTTTAGTGAGAGAATACGCACTCTTATGGAGGAAACTGCACAGACGGAGTTGTGGTCGTCAAGCATAAATGGAATTGGTCCAAAGTTGGATTCAGCCAAACAAATTTCATTAGAGAGCGAGGAGAAACATATTAGTAAAGCTGAAAAGGTAAGTATTTGTTTTTAATCATCCCCTTTTTTATCTGCCGAAAAATCACGTGAGGAATTAAAGATCAGTGACGCTACTGAAAGTTAATGTTGTGTGAGTCTCAATTGTGTGTTTGATATTTGTAAGAAGTCTTTTACGATCCATAATGATCAAACTTTTACATGGTAACTGATTTTTGGATTCTTAAATAAGACATAAGCTAAAATGAACCAGATTTAGCTCGAATACAGACGTAAACAAGAATAGGATCTCTAGAGGAATTATAAAATAATGACTAAAGTTATTGCATAAAGTAGTACATTTCACTGCTATGCCTTGATTTTTAAAACTAAACTAAACTATTGTTTTCATTCGGAATCGGCGTGTGGCTCGAAGATCAGATTACAAAGAGCTCCGTCTTTAGTCTGTTCATAGTCTCCGTTACATCCATAGTTCAAACCCATTCTCTGTCTGGATTAAGATCTCTGATTGCAATCCTAATCTAGCGTCTGTTAACACTACACATGTTATTCTGATCCCCTTTAACATAGAGTGATTCACAGCCTATCACCAAATTAAAGAAACACGGTTTTTGTTTTTGTTTTTCTTTTAAGTCCATGAATCTTGAAACTCTTTGTTTAAAACGAAAATGTAATATTTACATTATCACATTTTACAGGAGGATTACGGTTATGTAGGGAACACTAATCTTTCTTCTTCTATTTTGCCAAATTAGTGGGGGTGGGGGGGATACCATGGCGTGTCCTCAAATATAAGTTTGCTTTAAAATACAGAACAATATTTACTATATAACATTTATCGGCTCTAGGTTCGTAATTCAAGATTTGGTCACTATTTTGTTCTTTATTAGGAATTCTGTTGAAATGAAAATAAATAGGGTAGATTACCAAAAATTGCACAAAAATTCATATCTCATCAAACAGGTCAAGTTTGGTCCATCTATCGCTTCTATTTTATTTTACAAATTTCATCCGATTACTGCTTCTGTCAACTTAAATAGTTTATATATATATTTTTTTATCACCAGGCAAAGATACAAGCTAGAACTGTTGCCCTGGTAATGGACCGACTCGTAAGTCTAGTTTTCATCACTGTATTCGCTGTCCTCGTTATTAAAACCTTACTCGATTTCAGCGGAAATTCAGGAGCTCAGAGTGACATTTGTCAATCTTTCGACAAAATGATGTAAAAGTTTCAAGACTAAACGTCACAATAAGGTTACAATAGAATCGGAATAATACACTAGAAACAAGAGTCAATTAACAGTAACGGTACGTCGGCATTCATTTCTGTGATTATGCATTTTTGTTTCTTTCTTTATTACGGGTTTGAATTCTTAAATGTTTTGGGTTGCACTTTTACATCAACTTTTACCCTGCTCAGTGCAAAACCAATTTGAAAATGGGTACACAAGTGTCATTATGATGTGGTAGAAATCCGGGTAAAATGTCTTTGTTTTTGTAAACAAAGATATTAATTGGAACCATCCAACGATAAAAGCAACATGATTAATGTAAGCTGACTTAGTCAAGCTGGTAATGCTTTATTTAAAAATGTAAACATTTCTGGTTTTCTTATTGAAGAGTATATTGAGTTATTTTTAACTGTTCATATGTTTCATTTAAAAAGATCGAATACAGAAAACTACCATAGAGCGAGATTGTAATTTTAAATCATTTCAATATTATGACTGTCATAGCACAGTAAACTTTGTAAACTGAAGATACGATATGGCAATCCAATTCCGTCAGTTTCTCAAAAACGAACCAGGAAATCAATCAAATTGCACCTTGCAATCTCATGTGAATTCGTTCATTGTGCAAGGTAATACGTTGTTGTATGTTGCTGAGAGCCTTTCTGCTCTGATGCTATCAAATCACAAGCAATTACTTTTGGTGATGAACCTATGACGAAGCATTTTAGCTTGAACATCGTTCAATTGCATGATTTCTGGATTTTGGTTTTATTCTTTCTGTCCATATAGTCATGTATTACGTGGAATTTTCTATTGTTGTTCATATTTAAATGTGTGTAATAATTAAACCATTTTCATTTAAAATTCACGATTCTGTACTTTGTGAGATTCTTCTATAAGTATCTGTCCTATACTCACATGTTGTGAATGGCAATGTTTACATTAAGTCAGACAACATGATTTGATCACATTAATAAAACATAATTAATTAAAAAAAAGTGGTATAGAATAGGAGAACAACATTTACATGTGTACTCAATTTTTCTGTTCAGATATCGTTTTGTTAAATATTAACAGAAGTGGATCCGTTAACATACATCAGGAAAACGTGGAGAATTGTGTTGGGTGCCTGAAGGCTATATCCGTGTAAAGTAAAGTGACACTATCGTCGGTCTTCAAAAAGGAACAACTGGTTTTGAATTTAGGAATAAAGTGTCTGGTTAGACATGACTATATTTTATTTATTGTATTGAACACTACTACGTAAGCAATATTTATATTGCACAAAGAAAAGGGAACAGCCAGACACGAAATGATGAAAGTCGTTGTAAGGTATTCACTTAGGATTGTTGGATTTTTGCTAGCTGTCGGGAGTGTGTTGGCAACCAATAACTGAAATACTGTCAGACCAAGAACCATAGAAACACCAATAGATATTCTTTCTCCGCTTTTCAGGAGGAGCCAGGAACGTGGCAAATGACATGAGACAAAGTAAAGTTGACGGAATAATAAGAGTAGTGATGTAGTAGCGTGGATCCCTTTTGAGGATAACACGAACAGTAGCAAATGAAACTTTATGTGCATCTTCATCGTCTAGATAATTCTCAAATGGATAGAGTTCGTTCGAAATCGTTGTGTTTATATGTTCCCATTCACTACTTAGTAGGGTAGAGGGATATGATGCTTCTTGAGATGTGAGGTTTAGTTTTTCAACCCCCTGGTTTTCCGGCATATAAAGATTTGCGCAGATTTGTGTCAAAGGGAAAATATCGAATCCTGAATGAAAATGAACAATAAAAATATCTAATTTAGACCATTTATCAACAAAGAGATCTTAATCTCTGATTTGTTTAAGGTATGGGAAAGTGAGGGATATTACAACATAGTAATTTAAGTTCACCAAGATTACAAACAGAATATATGGTATTATGCATACACTTTGGATAAATGTCTGTGGAGCAATAATGCAATTAAAAAATTAATAACAAAAGTATTCTGTTTGTAGAGGGGCATATTGATCGTGAATATGGATCATGTTAGCAGTAATCACTTTCCGACCCACAGCCTAAGAGTGGTTAATTGAGCATGTCCACATATTAAGTCAAATTAAAAAAAATAGAATAACTATTACATTCATCATTAACTCTATCAATTAACAAGCAGAGCTTGATCAATATCACAATAACCTTTCCAAGTATGATTCAATATCTAACAACCATGGACGTGCCCAAATAAACGCAGATGTGTACATAATTGCCAAGCATATCACTTAATCACAAACTCATTTAACTTCAGGAAAATAGAGAATGCGATTTTAAATAGATATAAATCAATTCGAAAACTGTTTCCACAATTGCCAGATTTTTTAAAGTGATTTGAGTAGCTGCAACAATGTTGGAATCATTAAAACTTTTCGAATTTCATATTTATAAAATGGACGTTTTATAAGGCCAAGTAACATATGCCATATGACACTAAGTGGACTTTATAACTGATGTCCTCAAAACACTTACATCATATGACACTGGATGGACTGTATGACCGATGTCCCCAAAACACTTGCATCATATGAAACTGAATGGACTGTATAACCGATCCTCTGTCATAATAATATATCCATCTATAATAATAATAATCTATAATAATATATTATTATTATTACTATTATATAATATTAATAATGATTAATATGTAATCACGTATTCTCTCTTCTGCGTTTCATTTCGATACTCTCTTATGAATATTCAGACATTACCTTTTAATTAGAAAGCCAATTTCATTCATTTAGTTCCTTGTTAGCAAAAAAGCTTAGCAAACAAAGTGGCTCTTGAGAATCCCTGAAATAATGGATTCCGGCTAAGATTGACGTCATCCTAAATTGTATGTATTGATCATCACCTATTTTAAGACTGAAAGTACGTTTTATATGTAACTGTTCTTGGAAATGGCGTGAGTAAAATCAAATTGCTAATTGTCCTGGTTGTCCAGTAAATGTAATGGGAATGATGTTAACGTCATTAATGTTTGTACGTCATTGTAATTATGTGTTCTTTTGCTCTACATGAGATCTTTACATGTCATAGAAAATAATCAAAATTATAAGTTACATACTTTTTATAATCAAATGAGGAATATAACTTTCCATACATACTTCTATACCTCTCAAGTTGAGTGTACTGATTAAAGGGAAATTAAAACCATGAAGATCAAATACTTCAATAATATAGTTCGATGACAGCTAGATAGAAGTATTTTATAATTTCTAAACCAGATCTAGATAGATAGATAGATATATATTCCATGTTGGTAAATTAATAAATTAGGGGTTCTATCATTTAGAGTAACGATCTTGGCTGTCACAGTGTGAATGATTGAAGATTTTGTGCTACGTTAAAAGCGACGAAGTTGGGCCGTGTAGCAGACACCAGTGAAATATCACACAGTTGGCGCTTTTCCTGATGACCCGCCCGTTTGAGATTATACGATCGATATTAATTTATTAAACGTAAAAAGTCATGTAAATTTATTGCTCATTGAAAACGAACTAACAAGTTAAACACTATCGTGCTAGAGCACAATCATGGTAAAATGTCCCGTAATAATGCATTTCATTGTAAACACTGTCAAACCGCTGACCATCTTCTCGGACTTTCTTTTCACCTATGGGTAAATGGTAATAAAGAATAAAAAAATCATGACAATATACATGTTGTCAAACATCTGACCTATTTTGGCGCAACACAGATTATAATAATAATAATAATCAGCAGTTATTTTTTTACGACGCTTAAGCGACCGAAAATGTGGGAGAAACCCGCAAGGGCTTATGGATTAAATCTTACACGTCGGGTGGCTTCCAATTCAATATTTCAACTCGAATTTGAAATCTTTTCAATTTAGAAAGTCAATTCAGATGGGGAAACCGTAGATTCCTCTTGGATGAAAAACCCACCTTACTATGACCCGGCCGGGGTATCGGAACCGGAACCTCCAGATTGCTAAGCCTCATTGCTTCAAATGCCCCCGCCTTTATCCACTCGACCAAAGGCACAGCATATAGCTAAATGTTACGAAACGAAGATGTCAAATACATAGTTTTGCAGTAGGGTGGAGTATTTTGAGAACGATAAAAGTAAACAGAGAGACGCTAAGAACATTTTCACATTAAGCATTTTTATTTGCCCGAACTCTACGAATGTCCCAACATTTTTACGAACATAAAAACACCATCATGATTATAAAGCCATTGTTAGCGAAATGATTGCAATGCTTAGACCGTCTTCATGAAATGAAATACATAATGCGGCACTCAAAGACAGATGCAAAACTAAAATAATGATGTGGAGGCTAATCTTATCATTTAGTCAAAGTTTTGTTAAGTATTACAACAAGTAACTCAATTCTAACTAAATTCAAGACCTCATTTTATTTTGAATATTAATTACATAATTTGAAGTTAAATCACCTTGTCTTCTTTCACAATCGTATGCATTATGCAGCTGTATTAAAAACTATCCAAATTATCATGTTTTGAACAACGAATACACATGGAGGTTGGTGAAATAGGATCTATTACATTAATAATAAATCTTCAAATATAATATGTAAAATAAAAAATAACCAGTAAATAATAATAATCTAGACGGCTTTTATAATTAATATATTTTTTTTTTGCGATTTAAGAAGGGGTTATATCAAAAATTGACATATTTGGCATATTTAAATTATATAGAATTACTTACCATGAAATGGACAAAACTTTGCGAGTTTGGAGGGTTTAGCGAATTTAAACAAAAAACGTCTTACATGCATTTATATTTGAAGTAGGCGAAAAGCAGTCAGATGTAGGTTAGACAATTATGTATGAATATTAACGAATTAAAGAAAGATTGAATAACAAATAAATCATTTGTTCTTGTAACTATGTTCACCGACTGCGGAAGTCACCTTAATGTAAAGAATATATGAAGGTTAATGGTGTTAAAGTTAAGGTCTCCGTGTCAAAATGGTTGATGGCTGTATCAATGAGCAGCTTATAAACAAGGCAAAACGACAAATTGCGACTTTTGAACTATCACTATGCTTGGTTGGAACTCATCTTAACATCAAACAACATACAGAGAAAACCAACCAATGAATCTAAACTAAAGCAATAAACATAAAGGAATAAAACTAAGTATACTTCGAACGACTTCATTTAATGTTGATTTATAACTAAAATGTATATGAAAGTTACATTTGCAATCACAATCAGCAAGAATTATATAGAAACACGTACGGCCACATGCTGAATGTTGTCTGTAGACAATTAATGTCAATTTCATGTAATCCTCTCGTTCATCGTCTTTGTCGTTTCTCAAAACTAAACCTGGGTTGTTGTTTTTTCGGAATCGTAAAAGCTAAACCACGTGATGGTAAAGAAAGCTCTAAGAAAAACACGATTATTTCAAATGAACGCTCGAGCTACTTCTTCTTCCGCAGAATGGTGAAATCTTGCAAAGGTGGTGATAACAATAATAGTGTAAGCCACAAGGAAACACAGTAATACCAGTCTGTCCATCACCAAACCCAGCGTGCGAGCTTCAAGCTTTCTCTGAGTAAAAGAACATTAAAATAGGCACATATCAAATCCAGTAAACATTTCCTTTTTTAACACTTTCCTAATTTATTTAAATTTAAAGGCATTTGTAATACCATTACCCCTTTCATGAACATCGAACTCCATATTACCTACATTCGATACTTCAAAATTACCGCGCTTAACAAAATAGTTACTTTTCAGTATAATACACTTCGACGAAAATTGTTTCGATGTTGTGTTCGTTAAAGCAGCTTTTTCGTTTTTTTCTATGATTTTCTCAACCTCGTTGACCTTGCTATGCCATAACGAAATACATAACTAGCTTGTCTATTCAAATCTTCAAATTGTGGAATAAAAGTCGAGACTTTACAATTTTGAACGTTGTTTTCTCGTAGATATTTTCTGTTAGGATCGCAATAAAGCTCGCATATAATATAAATATTTAAATTCTATGAACGTCATTGAATAATGTGGTAAATAATGTTTACTTTGCCGGCGTCCTTAAAGCAGCCTTGTACACCAACATGTACTACGACACCATGATTTATTTGTGTATATTGTGTATGGCTGTGATATCAACGCAACTTTTTTTCAGATTGCTGTGCATGAATCTATTTTAAGCAATAAACATGTCAGCTATTCACTGATTGGTTGAATTCAAACTAGTGGGTTTTGGGAACTGCCTGCGATTAATTTTAAGTGAGGAATTTGCCGGAAGGCACTGTATACTCATTATCTGCAAATTTCCTTAAATACTCGATGGACATGTCAAAAGGGTGGGGAACGGCGACAAAACGCAAAAAGGTATTTTAAGCTTCCTCGTTGCGGAAGAGTAGATTTAACAAGAAATGCCTAAATATTTTTAAGGTTCATTACTTGTTCTAAAAACTCCTTGGTAAACTTATTTCTTGCATCTATTACGTATATTCATAATTTTGCATTTCACTATATTGTGTTTTAAACCCCAAAATGTTAAATCGAAATATAATATCAACATTTTAACTGCAGATCATTTGTATTGTCTACAAACTGATTGATCAAATATTGCAGGTTTCAATTTAGTTAAACAAGTGGTTGGTTCGGGAAGCCACAAAATAATGTAGGAAAAAACATGTCCAGTCTTAATTTTGAAACAAAAAATATTCAAAGAATTTTTAACGAACATGTTTCGTATCAATTAATTAATAAATGCAATATCAGTTGAAACAATACTGGATAGGTTTGTCAAAGTTGTGATTAACAGTAATGTTGCATACATATTTACCTTTTCCAAAGTACTAAGACTTTCCGCTTCGGTAACTGCAGGTGTACTCCAAGGCTGTATTTTATTTTTAGTTATAATTTCCACTGTTGGGATGGTTACCATTTCTCCTTCTTTGTTAACCATCTGAATTCTTGCGTTGTCATTTCTTTCACCGTCAACCCTCTCCTGGTAACTTGGTAGGCACATTACTCTCGGTAACAACTCCAACAGGAACATTCTAATTCTTCCATGTTTCAAAATTGTCATTTTGCTATCTCCGTATGCGATGGTGATGTTGAACAAAGAGAAAGGTACGGCGAGACACGAAAGGACAAAGGTATTTGTGAGATAAGTTGAAATAATTGGACCGTTTTTGCTCGCAGTTGGTAATACATTGGTGACCAGTAGTTGAAACACAGTGAGACCTAGGACCATTGATACACCAAGTCCAATCCTTTCACCGCTGTCAGGAGGTGCTAAAAACGTCGCAAACGACATCAGACACAGTAAGGTAGATGGAATCACGATTGTTGTGATATAATAGTTTGGATCTCGTTTCAAAGTGAAAAAGAAGACAGCACCTTGATAAGTTTGCAAAGTTTCATAAGATTCCACATCAACTTGATAATTGGCCACGGTAAATGATAAAAGCTCCCATTGGTTGCTCACAATATTTGACGGCTGAGGTGACGTAGTCGCTGTAAAATTCACATCTTTTGTAGACTGATTCTCAGGGTTGAAACTTAATAAACATGTCTGGGTATCGAAAGGAAAATAGTAGATTCTGAAATCAAAAGACAAATATAAAATGTGTAGTAGATCGGGAAGCAAAATTCAATACAAGTTTTATCAGTTTTATGTAACTAAATTGGAAAAACAAACTGTAGATTAGTGATTTTTGCATCCAAACGTTTTGCAGTATTCAGGTATGTTTAAGTTTTAGCATTATTGCCGTCTTGAAATAGCGGAGTGAATACAGTTATAATTTGTGCATGGTTCCATTGTTTCCAATATTGGCTGCAGCTGTTAACTTTGCTTCGTTATTTAGCATCAATTTAATTATTATGTTAAAGTTTTTTACCAATTAACTCAATTAAAGCCCCATTGTGCGTTAGATTTTGACAGTCTTAAGACACCTGTTATTTTGAAGTACATGACCATACAATCATGACAATGTACATCTCTTGCCCGTCTTTGTAAGGGTGGATTAGGGTGAGGTCAATTTTAGAACAAGTTTCAACCTAGGTTGTTTCAGTAACGCTCGTGGTTTACAAGGAAAGGTAGCCGATACTCATAGCTGGTATAGTAACTATACTGTAAATGTCCTGTAACGCATGTTACCGTGTTACGAACACAAAGA
>JAAAKB020269588.1:0-17990 GCA_010014835.2 Apostichopus leukothele
GTTGGTGTAATTTGGCGATGACACCTATTTATTCTTCGTTTATCTGCAAATTAGCCAGGCCCGGAAAGGGTCATATCTGGCGATCTAGGGAGTATCTTTACTCAAACAATTTCTGTACGCTACGCACCAACGTGTGGTGGCGCTCCGCTTAGATAGTTTCGAAAGCCCCCCTACAGACCATTCTCGCCCCTCCTGACCAATGCCCCTAGCTCCGCCACTGCTAACATGTTCAGTACTGCAGAGTATAGGCTAGAAGCGATCTAGAAGATAGTCTTGCTTAACATGTTCAGTACTGCAGAGTATAGGCTAGAAGCATCGTGGCAAACTGTTCACTAGCAAAATCTGATGTGAGATCGATCAGTATCTTGAGTTTGGTAAGAGACAGTGGTGGATACAAAGGTGGCCGGGATGCATTAAGAAACTTGTGGATCAGTTGGCTTCTAATGAGGTAAATGTGATGACACTTACATCGTGAAAGGAAAGAAGTCCGCTCGCGAGTGGCTTAGACTTTTCCTTATGCTGAGCATGCGCTCGTAGACTTGCATGACTTACAATAGGTGCACTTGCCCTCCCCCTTCTCCCTTTTCCCTCATTTCTTTCCCGCCTTCTTAGTCCTTATTCTTCCTCCTCCTCTTTTCTGTTCTCTTTGTTTCTCTATGCCAGTCTCTCTCTCTCTGTAAATTTACAAGTACAGCACAAAGTAAAACTGAATGGGAGATCATATGTAAATCTGAACGAGCATATAAATTTTTGGCTAGGTCACTGGTTTGTGAATCCTGTTCCAACTAGAACAGGGTCAGTTATCAACACGTCACTGGTTTGTGAATCCTGTTCCAACTAGAACAGGGTCCGTTATCAACAGGTCACTGCTTTGTGAATCCTGTTCCAACCAACAAATTTCTTTGCACTTTCAAATCGATTTTAATTTCTTCAAAATTTGTAGAACATCTTTTCCATATGTCTTTAATATACTATCATACTTGCATTTTAAATTTGGATCCTCTCTGTGTATCATAAACTGTGTTTACATACACTGAGTTGTTTTGAGTCAAATATTAAATTAGTTAATTATACTTTATAAACAGACACATGTATTTCTTTCCCCTTCCATTTCCAGGGCCTCTGCAGTGTTTACGAAAAAAGTCAGACCCCTGAACACGTGGAAGCTCTGTTAGAGACTTATCCAAAACTCATGACAATATTTGCTGGAAAAGATGATAAGAAATGGGAGAAGGTTGCCAGAAAAAGGGTTCAACTTTTACAGGATAATGGAAGAAAAGAAGAAGTAAGTGAAGATTTTAATTACAAGTAACAACACTAATCTTGTATTTGAATTCGTGTGACTGTTCGAGAGGTATGTAGCTTTGTGGTGCTTAGGTTAGTTTGTTGGAAAGAGAAATATGAATTTCTATCAAATGTTTATTGTATCTTTAAAGAGAGAAATAAGCCGTTAACAAAGTGCACGTTAAGAAGAATTCTACATAGAAACAAAAAGAAATCTGCATATGCCATAGATATAATCTTGTTTCAAGTAGGAATAAATAAATGCTTTAAATGGCTATTGGATTGAAATCTGTATATTTCCAAAATAGTTTTGCAATACTGTTCTGTAAGAAATGTTGTAGTAAGAAGGAAACTATAATCCTATTATTGAATACTGCACTTTATTTACACTGACAATATATATATTTCAAGGAATGATTTCTTCATTGCTTTGCAATCTTTTGAATAGGCTTGCACAGAACTTCATAAGATGATCACATCAGGTCATTGCCATGACAACAGGGTCACTCTTGAACTCCAGATGCAACTTGTGGACATGGCAGCATGTGAGACCTCTCAGCAAGAATCTTCTGTGGACATTGTAAGCACATTTTCTGAAACAAAAACTGAAATGTTCTTGTTTGTGAAGGATATGTGCATTGGAAGTGTGTCCTTTTGTTCATCGAAAAGCACTTTCTAATGGACATATCCTTACGATGGATACATCGTTACAATTAATCCTAACTTCGATAACGAATAGCAACAGTTATGAAAGGTATTAAAATGTTTGGTCCTTCTGTTTATTTTGGATGCTGTGGTTTCCTGTATGGTACATGATAAAAACTTTCTATAGCCTTTTAAAGTTGTTGTTTTCATGAATATGCAAACATGCTTCATTTAAATATTACATGACATCATTGTCTTATATTTCTAGGTGGAAGATGCATACATAGCCATCTTGGGATCTGAAGCTGCCAAGAAGGATGAAAAGCAAAAATACCACAGAAATTATATCAACTTCATTTTGAATGTGAGTAGAGGATTCATAATTTATAATTCACCTGTCTCCAAATTGAATCAGTCTTGATTTAGTCCCCAATTAGATTTATTATTACTGACAATTTTGACTGAGAATTTAAACGAGTCAATTATGGCTCATTAAAATGATGAAAACCCTGGTGCTTTGCATCCCTTTGGCTAAGATCATGTGTACAACAGTACACAGTAGATAACTCACCTGACATTGATCTGATTGTGTGTATTATCTCTTCCCTTTCCAAGGGACTTGTAGTACTCACTTGATGTAACGTCGTCATGATCATCATACGGTTACAGTCTCCATGTAAGGGGACCTGGGTTGAGAGAGGATCAAGGTTTTGGTTTTTCCTACCCAGGTGCTCCATCTTGGATGACTTTTCATAAAAGTTACCCTGGTGAACTGTCCGTGAGATGCACTCACTTGCCACTGTGTGACTTGTGCATTGTTGACAATGAAACTATGTGCTCAGAGTGTTATAGATAAATTAGACTTAGGTGTGGTACATTTGATATGAAAGTGTGATAGATGCACACAAGGGGAAGAAGCTCATTTTATAGAGAAATAGGTTCAGAAGAATAACTGCTGATGTATTTAAACATTTATTGCGGCACTTGTGCACCAAACTAACATAAAGATATGTTATGCTGTTTGCTCTCTGATAGTGGGAGATAACATTGCACACACGACAATCCTTAGTAACCGTCTGTCATTCTGATTTCAGAGAGGATTTGACGTGGTTAAGGAGGAGTGTACTAACATGCACGGAGAACATCCTTCTGATCCCTACCCAATGGCCATCCTGGTAGAATTCAACCTTCAGAAACCATTAGGTAATCGATATAAATCATTCTTTACATACTCATCTTTTGGGATCAGTATTAGAGGACTTGGACTTGTGCACAGTTTACATTCATTTACAAATCAAGTTTTTCTTTAAAATCAGGAATTGTTTTGTTTTGAAACAGTTTCAAGAGTCAGATCTGTCACAAGAATGACAGTAAACTTTACAAGTGGATATTCTAGGTATTCTGATTGAAGAAACTGTTCAAATTTTTTCTTAAAAAGTTAAAGAAATTACAAGCCAATTACTCTTTTCGTAAAGTTAATTGTGTCGACAAACATTTTAAAAGTGTGGATATTTCCTAAATTAAAAAAAAAAACAACACACAAACGCAGTAACTTTGTTTGTAACACTATATCTGAAGAATAATATATGAAATTGGAAATTGAAAGGCTGACTTTCGACTTGAGTCCCCTGAATTGAGCCCCTTGTACGTCACAACAACGATAATACGGTCAGTGTCACAACATTTGCCGGTACATTAGCGAGAACAATTCTTTGTATTATGATTGATGAAATATTTCAAAATAGTTAAAAAAGTGAAAGACAGTATAGTCGAAAAGGTTTACAGTATGTCACTAGTTTGTTAAATTCTGTGTCATTTTACAAATTTAAATCAAGTCGATTATTTTGTACTTTCTTTCCTCACAAACACAAGCAGAGGATGTACGATGAAAATACAGTATGGTTGTTTGTAACAGTTTAGAAAGAAGGAAAGAGACTGAAATCAAAACCCCGACTTCTGATTTGAGCAAGCCACTTATCTCAATTCTGTGACCTCTAAATATTTTAGATTCCATTTCTGACGATGTTTTCATCAATTTGGAAAACCTGAGGGCTTTGGATTCTGACCATCCATTGATCGATCTCGCCGATGGCCAAACGAAGCTCTTCCGGAAAAATTATGCAGAGGCTAAGACGTCACTGATGAAGAGTAAGTTACGAGACTGGTCATAAAGAGAGACTGTAAACTATGATAACCCCCTCCTTTCCCCCTCTCCCCCTCCCCCTCCCAGCTCCACCATTGTCACATCTGTTAGGGCCATTTGAATGACCTTAAATGTATTTTTCTCATCAAGTTTCTTGTGCCTATATTTGTGAATTTTGTTGGTGTCCTTCAGGTGTGCAGAAGGACCAGTCTAATCCATTTGCCTGGCTCTTTCTTGCTCATTGTCATGTCAAGCTGAGAAGTCCAAAATCGGTGCACGCCACCATCACAAAGGGTTAGTAAAATACATTTTATTTATGTGACTTATTAAATAATATTTCATTCCTTCACTAATTTACCATTGGATTTCGACTTTTACGGACAGTGTCGTATTTGAAGTGGTGAAATTTTGATAATTAGCGTGTTGTTCTGTAATACTATCCATCATAATTTTTGTTTTTGATAAACTGTGATAGGTCCCCAGTTGAAAGTTACTTCTGTGTACTTTGTTGTCACCAGTTAGAACTCTGAACACTTGTGTTGTTTTTAATAAACACAGGTTTGCTTTTTTCATTAAATTTTTTAAGTTTTCTCAGAATTAATCTGTGTTTGAAATCTGTGGAGGTTGTCTTTCGTTCAGTCTGCAGAAAGTTTTACCCAAAGGCTTCATCTTCAAGCCAAGATTGGATATAAGTATGATATACTCATGATTAAATACAGAACCAGTGTTGTAATAGTGGAAGTAAACAACTTGATTGAGAAGTGTTACATTGTCTTCTGATTCTTACATCTTCTTATTTCCCCTCAGGTATGCAAGAATTGCAAAAGTATTCATTTCCGGGGGTAGACAAGATGTCAGTGGAGGAACAATTTTTACTGCTGGAGACAGCTTCTCTTCTAGACTGTGAAGCATCTTCAAGCGCTGCTCAGGCTTTGCAAATTACCGAGCGACTGGTAATCAGAGAGGGTTCAAGCGCCAAGGTTAAAGTGGCCCACCTGAAAGCTCTCGTGAGCACAGGTCAGCTCGACCAAGCAAAAGAGGTAAGAATTGTTCAACCAAGAGAAGAGGAGTTAAAATAATGAAATTTTACAAGACAATTGTATTCAAACCATATTCCTTACCACTACACAAAAGGAATTTGTAACTAGGAACCTAATGTTTGTTGTTTCAAATTACAACCAGTACCCCATGCCATGCATGCTCTTCTTTCTTTTGAATTAAAAAATGGGGGTTGGGGGTGGGAGACCAGGGTTTCTTCACATTTCAGAATTAGTTTAACGAATCCCATTAATTCAAAGACTCACATTTTTGTTTGTTAGTAATCGTTTTCTTTCCTTTTTTTGTTACTTTTTTGTTAGTTACTGTTATTGGTGAAGACAAGCCAGGAACTACCAAACAAACTGAAAATAGAACTAAAGATAATCGAGGGCCAGATTAAATTCTACCAACATTATCTGGAAGATGCCTTAAAGTGGTATGTCTTGAAACTTATTAGTTTTCTATTTTCTCTTATGCTGCATTGAACCATTCACCATCCTGTGTTACCATAGTTACACCTTTACAGAGAAGATAAGGTATCTGTAAGAAAAAATATGTTACTTATGATCACAAAATTTGTACGAGGATTGTCGAGGATTGACGAGGATCAAGCGTTTTTCTGAATGTTCCAGTTTGTAAAGAAAGCAAAAAGACTAGCAGAATCTGTTTGATTTTGTGTTGCAAGGTTGTCATCTGACGTCTTTTCTCATCTGACATCTTCTCTCATCTTGTCTCCGTTTTGTCCTTCAGTTTCCAAGAGGTGACAGTCTCAGAACCCGAGAACTCAGTCTCCTTATACTGGCAGGGAAGAGTATATTGGCAACAAGGTGATGAAACACGCAGAGACAGATCAAAATGTTTAGATGCTCTCATGAAGGTTAGTCAGTGTTCTATGCTCCATTTTTTATCAGACTCACGCTTCCCAAACTGTGGGTTGTCAAGCTTCTACGGTGAGACGTAAGTTTGGGAGCAGGGAAACCAAGAAATTTGATGGATAAAAGAATTTATCCAATGGAATCTGATAGTAAACATATTTCCTGTCATCCAGTGATTTGGATTCCAAGTTTTGATAAATGTGTTCTTTTTTCATGGTTGTTTAGTAACTTCCAGTCAATGTAAAATCAAGTGCTATCACATTAGTGAATGTGTCTTTTTAGTCATCAGTTACCATGGAGTATATATTGCATGATGTTAGGCCTAAGAAATGTATGGGCCACATAGCCTAGGGAATTACCAATATAGTTTCTCAGTGGAAAGAGTTTGGTAAGCAGAGACTTGGATGCTTTTATGAAGACTAATAATGTTATGCTCGATGATTTGACATCTCTATCGAAGGTCGAGCAATATTAAGGTGACGGCTAACCACAATTACTAAAGAAATTTGTTAAGTAAAATTTAAAGGAATTCGGTGTCCAGTGGTGGGAAGTTTGGCAAACAACCTGCGCTCCAGGGAAATATCTTACAGTTTTTGAGATGCTTCCACTGATAATGAACCCAATTAGAAAGAGAGGAGCATAAAATCTGCTGTAAACTTTTTCCAGCACTTTTCACAGTTATGATCACATTTCAGTATGAGCTATGTGTCATTAGTTACACCACAAGGAGCTGAACAGAAACAACGCCTACCCTTCTGCAAGCAAGTGGGTATAACTCTCAATGAAGTTGAACTCCTTGAACGTTACACCGTAGCAACCTTTCTGATTGTGCTAAAACCTAGTGGTCATGCCAGTTATCCAAAGTATTCTTTCAAAGATTGGAAGCGTCACAAGTCACATTTTGAGCTGTATTTTATTTCAACTGCTAAGAGTTTTAGCTCTTCGACTCATACCAATAACCAAACTCTCTGTACCAGATTAATATTAATCTTATCACTTGTGCTTTTTTTTGTTTCATCTCTGCAGGCTGCCAAGCTTGACCCTAATCATTCAAGTACTTTGCTTTACCTTGGATACTTTCACCAGCATGTGGTAGGAGACTTGAAGTAAGTCTAACTCGGGAAGAGTAGTGGAACGAGGTTTGGATGTGAACAACAGGAAATATATCACAAGCCCTCTCTCTCTCTCTGTCTAAAAAAGTAGCTAATTGTGCTTCTTTGGTTACTTCTGTTTTCTTAATGGAGCTAGTTAAGCCCTGTCAGCCCTAATTTTTATACTTAAATGTAGGCAAGGTAGGTTTATACGTCAGTACGGAAAGTGTCTGAGGTCTAGGACGCTAGGATTAATGGTAATATTAGTTTAGAAATGTTAGCAGACTTTGTCAAGTGTTCAAACATCGACGAGATTAGTATTTCATGTATTGATCTAACCACAAAGTATCTGGCAATATGAATGATCATCATGACAACCACAGAGCCATGACAGAATCAACATATATAACCATACACTGTTTCGACTGTTTGATTAGTGCCCAGTGTTAAAGTGAGGATTATTGCAAAGTTTCTCACTGGATTCCTTATTTATTGTTTATCTATTTAATGTTTACTCACGTAGGTATCAAGAAAACTGAGTTCTCTCCATCTCAGTCATATTGAATCTAAATTCTGTGTGTTTGACTAGCACTCTCATGGAAAAATTGGTCAGTAGGGGCTGGCCAAAATGAGGGGTCGAGATAATCCAGTTGGTAGACTGCCAGATTTGTTGATCTATAGTTTGTTAGTTTGCAGAGAATCCCATGCTATGCTGCATGTATTCTGTCTCTTGCTGCGGATGGTTTCTTTAACATTTTGTAATGACTATGGCCTGTAATCTACTTTAAAGGCATTGAAGACTCGCCCCAAACGGCGTGCGGCCATCTGAATAAGTTAACTTTCCGTTGCTTGCAAGTGACGTTTTGTTCGTGTCGCTACAAAATGTAGACAGTACAGTAATGAAACGTGATACCTTGTTATCTTTAGCTCGACCTGAGATGTCCATGGCTGTATTGTTTGTACACTGTGCTGTGGGTATTGACCGCAGCTGTATGTACTGACTGTACACTAGTGTCTAATTACCGATGGTAGCAAGCTGTGTGTGTGTATTTTCTGGGATCGATGGTGGTGTCTAACATTTCTGTTACACCTCATTCAAACTAGGTCAGATTACCGGCATTAGACGTTTCTTTTTGCGCGAGTCTTCACACCCTTTAAATGTTTATTAAGACAAAAGTCGAAACATTAAATTCTGACATATTATGATAATTCTGTTTTGTTTAATACAGTAAGGCCAAGAGATGTTACCAACAATCCTACATCTTAAACCCAGCGAGTGAAGAGGCAGGAAGCATGCTAGGAGATGCTATGATAGCTCTGGGAGAACAGGTACATTGATTTTCCTTAGTCAAACGAGATGCTATGATAGCAGAAAGCATGCTATGAGAGTTTATTAAATTCTATCTGTTTATCACTCCAAGGTTCTTCACAGCAAATTTGTGGTGTTGATCAGTGTATTTGCAAATAATGATGGAATAAGCCGTATTTTTTTAAGACTTCTGATTTCTTCTTGGTGTGAGATTAGTACTATACAAAATGTGTCTGGGCAATGTAATTTTCAAACTGTTTACAAATGTGTAGATCTTTAATTCCTTTGGTATTAATGTTCATCAACTGGGAATTTTTCTTAATGCTATAGTAGATGTAGCTAACAATTTTCTTAACCCCACATCTTTCTTCCTGGTTAGGACAAAGCATTTGATCTCTACAACTCTGTTACCAGCAAATCAGCTCCAGGCACTGCTAAGTGGGCGTGGCTAAGACTTGGACTCTACCACTTCAAGTTTGGTGACCCTACAGATGCAATAAACAGGTATGGAAGGGAATTGTCAACCTTTACATTATGTAAGAACTGGAATGGAGGGGGTGGGGTTTGTTATTAGGGGCCTTGGCCCTTTTATTGGGGATGAGCATGATATAGTATTACTATCAAGGTTTGGTGGTAATTGCAGTTTAAAAAAATTAAAATTAATATTTATCTTGTGGCTTTAAACACAGACCTGGTGGTTACTGACATTTGTGAGCAGAACAAAGACAGCTTCTAAGATTATATTAACATGGATGATAAGATGAGAGCTTGCCAAGAGTCAATTTATAAACGTGTCTTTAATGCTCAGTTTGTATCTCATTTTAACCGGACAGATTTTCCTTAGAACATGAATATTCGGTTTGTTTCTTTCCCTTTACAGTTTTCAGAGTGCATTGAGGGCGGATCCATCAGATAAGTATGTTAATCTTTGTTTTTTATTTCACAATATTGTTGCTTCTTCCCGCCTCTACAGATATGTAATGTAGTCATAACAGTGAATGGTGGATGGTGGCTGCTGTGTCCAAACTTGTATCTTTACTTCTTTATTTTAAATATTAGTGTTTAAAACTCAACACCAGTCTGATGTTGTTATACTATTCTGCAAATGAAAGAGATTAACTGTTTTCATAAAATACAATTTGAAATCATTTATTTGCTATAGAATGACAAACCTGGTGTCTGTATCTTGTGATGGGCTTCAGATGAAGGTTGCACGATGGTCCTTCTTATTCAAGGATGGACTTAAACACATTGCACATTACACACCACACACTACACACTGCACAATACACACTGCACACTATTCACTGCACACTACACCCAACACACACTGCACACCACCCGTAGCACACTGCACACTACAAACTGCACAGTGTTAGTATTTCTCAGTGTTGTTCATTCCTAAAAATGAAGGCTTGTTTCCCAAGAGAAATGTTTAATGAAACTCCTGTTTACAAAGACTAATGTTTTAATGTTTGTCATTATTCACAACTAGGCAGTGCTGGGAATGTTTAGGAGACGCATACATGAAGCGAGGGAGCTATACCGCCGCAATGAAAGCCTTCACGAAAGGAATTGAGGTTTGACTCTTATCTTTTGTGTTACTCGTTTGTAGTAGATTATTTTGCTTTTGATGTTATAAAATCACTGAAATCTATCATCTGCTGTTAACATAAATCCCAAGTATTAGTCACAAAATTGATTACAATTATCGTTAGTTGCTTCTCATTAAGGTTATTTTAAAACACACACAGTTATAACTTGCTATCAACATCTGTTCTATAAATTCATTATTTATTTTAGTACGGAAAGTGACTGATTAATCTGCATCTCATTAAGTAAGGTAGCATTGAGAGCCACACAAGTATAACATGCTATCATCATCCATTCTATTAATTCATTAAATATTTGATTTTTGATATTTTTGATATTTTTAATTCTTATGTTCAACAGCTAGGAGTCTCAACGATTTACTGCAGATATCAGTGAGTCTTTATCTCTTTCATAGATTTACAACTGTCGGTTCTGAATATTTAGAATGTTTCCAAATATTTAGCAAATCATTTTATTAAATCGGACAATTGATTTCTATGGAGGAAATTTGCTTTAAAGCGTTCTCTGTTTTCCAATAAATTCACTAAGTGACGAATGTATTATTAGCGCAAGACCATGTAAACCATTTCTTCTGGTGCAAAAGGCACAGGATTGCAGGTGTATAGACCGTAAATATTAATGTAAATAGTATTCGAGTCTGCCCTGATTATTATATGCAAATTAACCTAGGCCTTGATAGATCTGGTATGGGGGTAAAGTTGCCATATGACCAGATTTCACCCAGACATGTCCTCTTTTTCTTGTATCGTACAAGTGCATCCTGGTGGATTTCCAAAACTTGAAAACAAAAGGGTCCATATTTGTAGGTCATTCCAACAAGGTTGTATATATACAACAATAATATATACAACTAACATATTTTTGTTTGACAACGATTTGGGGAATTCTGTCTACTCCAGGTTGTGCAGAGCAAGGCAAAGTGTTAATAGTAACGGTAGTGTCCTTCGGCCATTCTGATCTAAGGTTATACTATCATTTCTTTGTATGGTATGCAAGTGTTGTAGACCATACGTAAATACTTCATGATATGTAGTAAGAATGGAATCAGGGACAGACACGAGTAAAAGAGTTGTCTCTTCATATTGTCTCTCTTTTTCCTCTTTTTGTCAGAATTGCAGCCATTAAGCAGACCCTTGGTTTATACTCTGAGGCTGTGCTGGATTATGATGAAGTGTTAAAAGAAACCAAGAACTACGTTCCAGCTTTAAAAGGTATCATTCCCCCTCCTACACGATGTTCCAGCTTTAAAAGGTATCATTCCCTCCTACACTAAGTTCCAGCTTTTAATGGTATCATTCCACCTCCTTCACTCTGTTCACGATGTTCCAGCTTTAAAAGGTATCATTCCCTACTACACTAAGTTCCAGCTTGTAATGGTATCATTCCACCTCCTTCACTCTGTTCACGATGTTCCAGCTTTAAAAGGTATCATTCCCTCCTACACTATGTTCCAGCTTAAAAGGTATCATGCCCCTTCCTACACTTTGTTCCAGCTTCAAGAGGTATCATTCCCTCCTACGCATAACTTTTCAAAGAAGCATTTTGTGAGACCGTGTTTTTTAACTACGGTAGGCATTCATGCTGTGTATCTGATATGTTCTTTGCATTAATATTTCCGTCAAAACTATAAACAGGTGACTTCCAAAACTTTAATATTGATTTTTTGCTCTTTTTGAGAATTGTTATATCAATATTTTTTAAAAAGTTTTGTTCAAAATGGTAAGGTTACAAAAAATTGTTGTTGGGTGTGTTTCATACATGAAAAAGAAAGCAGTCTCCTAAAGTAAAGTAAGAAGTAACTTTTGCAATATTTTTGCTAAAGTTTCAGCTTATTTTCTTTTTTATTATTTAGGTCAAGGAGAAACCTTTTTGCGACTGGCTCAGATGTCACTAGTAGATTTCTTTAATGGCAGAGCAGTTGACTATGTTGAGAAGGCTATACAGACAGTTGCCAGGTAAGTATGTGGCAGAATTGTTTGTATGAAAGTGTGTGTAAAGTATGACACTGAATTTGTCGGTGTGAGAATACCTTGGTTAGCGCATAACAGAATCGTTTGTGCGAGAATGTGTAAGTATGAGACAGAATTGTCTGTGTGAGAATAGGCCGGTGTAGCTTGTCTGAGAATGGTCGTGTGAGAATAGATAGGTTAACCTTGAGGTATAATTGTTTCTGTGAGCACAGTGAAAGGGAACGGTATGGCTCATGCAAAACTTGGGTGTGTCATGCAATTGACATTCACAAAGACACACAGATTGATGAGTAGTAATACATGCATACTGTGCTATGTGTATATAATACTCACAGGTAAACTCATAGAGTCAATGGTGAAGAATTGAAATACTAATGATGTGCTCTAGAGCAAAGACCTTCATGTCTTGGAATATCCACATATTTTGCTGTTATTGAGTTATGAGTTGGAATCTGCGTTTGAGGCTAGTACAAAGGTAAATATTTCCATACAAAGGGATCTTGCACAGGATTAATTCGGGATAAAGATTGAAAAAAAGTTTTTGGTTACTTTCTATCACAAGTTGCTATCATTAAATGGGATCAACTTATTTACCAAGAATTTTTTTTTTTCTTTTTTACCTTCCCACCCAGGGCCTCTGTTCTACGACCTGATCTTTGCTGTTTGTGGAGTATTCTCGGCTCAGCGTGTTCTCTCCTCGTCCCGGTCGATAGAGATCTTATCAGGTATGCAATTAAATCTCGTAATCTAAACTTTTCTCCAGCCAGCACCAAATAGTAAGCAAGTTTGCCGGGTTTCTCCCTGATGTTTGCAAATCTCTGTGTCTTTATAGAAATTTGCATAAAGTTATCTTTTAGCTGATCTGTGAAGTATCATCTATCATAAATTATGAAAGCTGCATGGCATGAATAAGTAAATACCGAGCAAAAGAGGAGAAAAAGAAATAAAATGAAAAATCAGGCCGTTCTTTTAAAGGTGAATTATACTTACTGTATGCATAGTCGTTTCTTTAGGGCCTGGCATTTTCTCTTGAATTTATTTTACAAGTTAACTTCATTTATTGAAAGATGTAAAACCTTGCAAACAAGACAACTCCAAAAGTAAAGCTTGGATGAAATGGATATTCCTAGGGAGTAAATGAAAATCCTTGCACTTGAAGTCAAGTATGGTCAAATTTTATAATCTTTTGGGCATGTTTTGCATGAATATTCTCATGTTAATTGTGGTAAGGAATACCTAAAGCCTGTTGGCTTCCTGATTGTGTGACCTGATGAAACACAAGCTTATAATTATGATGCAATGCAATAATTTTGCATACATACATTCATACATGATATCTGATACTATTCATGAGTGACTAGCTATTCATTCACAGTCTCACAGCTTGTTTTTACAATCAGCTCTTGAACTTTTTGCTTTGTAACATTTTCCACATCAATAATAATTTCAGGAATAAATTTGGCAAGGAATGAAATCGTGTAACAAATTTCATAGCATATTTGGCTCGCAAACCATCAGGGATAACATTTGGGTAGTTTTGTTGCTTTCTCAGGAAGTGACTGTTTGCATCATTGGCCAACTAGTCTGTCTCTACTACAAGTCACATACAAGTCACATACAAGTCACATACACAAACATACAAGTCATACAAGTCACACCCTGTTGACAGGGTGTATAGCAGGGCTCATTTTAAGCAACAGCACCACTCGTATTTGCCTCGACCACTTCTTGCACTGCCTTTAAAAATCCTCCATTATTGACATCAGCAACTGTGTTTGTCCATTTTGAATCAAGTTGCCAAAGATGCCGTCTATTGTTATCTCAATTATAATGAAATTTTTATTATCAGACTAAATCAGGGCTTAAAAATTTTCAGAATTGCCAAGGATATCTGTGCAGGAAAACAGCCATACAGCAGCCTTGGGAAATGTGAGGAATTTAGATGAATATTTCTACGAAGGGTCGCTGGAATGGTTCCTATTTTTTGGCATTTCTGTATATGGTTTCTCTCAACTTGGAAAAAAATATCTTTGTGTCCTTTCAAATTTTTTGAAATTGTCTGGTGCCGTTTGAAAAGCTATTTGACCAAAGATCCAAGGCAATTTCTATCTTGATCTGAAAAAGTTGCCGCCTTGCCACTCCCCACCCTTAATTAAACTCAAACTTTTTGTCAACGTTTGGCACTGCTTGCACACCCCCTCCCCCCCCTCTCCCAGCCTAACCAACAAGATTTGCCAAGAATGATGTACCAACTGAACTGAAGTGCATCCGTGCCACAATTGCAATTAATGCTAAACAACAGATACTTGCATAGCGTGTGGTTACAATTTTTGTAAAAATTTAGTTTTCATTTGATTATGAAGTTTTTGCTGTTTTTCATTACTTACACCCCACAGAGTTAATGTTCCATCTTCCTTGCTACCTGCCTCTAAAGTTACAAGTGGTATAAACGAGACAAGACAACTGGGCAAGTCTGAACTTCTGGCACTAGGAGCACGGTAGGGAAGCGGTTTATACGTTGAATCGGTATTTAGTGAAAGATGTACTCACGATGTTATCCAAATAAATTTTGCCCGATCCAGGAGATGTTAGGATGTGATATCTTCACATTTGTTAAAGATATTTCAAGGCCAGGGGACTGTCTTTATATATGTGCTGCTTACCCCGTTTAAATTTTTATTTTCTGGATTTGAAAAAGACTTATTTGAATATACCTCTTGCGATATTTCCATTGTGTATAGTTAAAACTTGGCATGAGCTTTGTAAACGTGGGATCTCATGCAAAGTTACGCTCTGATGGGATTGGGAGGATGATAAATTAATGGAAACAGCATCAGGAGGTCATATCTTTGATCATCTGTGGTCCAATTTGGGGGGGGGGGGAGGGGGATGTCATAGTTTGATCAATTGTAAACTTATCTTGAGTAACATGTACTAAATTTTGGTGTAAGAGTTTCAGATCGAATGCAAAATTTTGTTGTATTGCATTACGATCGGCAGATTTATCCATCTACCATCTTGACCTTCACTCTTATATGGATACCAGGAACTCGAAAACCCTTAAATTTAACACTTATAGCCTGCATGAGAACATGGAATATTTAATGAGTGAGAAAAAAATCAGTCTAAAACGTCTTGGTAATTATGTGGTCTGTGAACTTTTCTTGAAGTTTTCATGTCTTTCAAGTGATCTTGGATTTCTAGAAGAAGTTCTTTCTGTTCGCTTTAAAAAAGTTTTGCGATCAAAACATATCTCTGCATGTTCAATATATTCAACCAAATGTAAATGTCTAATTTTATTTATTATTTTTTTTCCACATAGATGCTACACCAGAGCGTTACAGTTGCAGCCAAATAGCGGGAACTTGTGGTGCGATCTCGGAGTCAACTATTTCCACCAATCAGAGATCAGCAAAGATAATGAATCAATGATGGCAACCAAAGCTTTTCAGGTTATTTTCAGTCTCAAGACCATTTTTCATTTTCAAATTTTACTAGAGTGGGATTTAAACCTCTGCCCACAGGAATATTAGTCCTGTTCTAAGCTGAGTTAATCCAGTCTTTAGTTGGCGATCATCTTTATAAAAATCAAGTCTTTACTGGGGGGGGGGGGTTGTCAGAAAGAAATCACAGGGGACATAATTTGTTTATAATTTCCTAGTTAGTTTCTTGGTTGTTAATTTAGCTTAGATAATTACCTATTACAAAGATGGAAATCTCTTGAAATCTCTTCCATGCTGCTTTCAGGGTTGCCTTGGATGAAACTGGATAAATATTTGAATAATTAATTTTCCAGTTTGTTCTATCGTTCATTTGCTTATACCTTTCCATTTTGCAAAGGAATGCTGAATTGAAATGTTCTAAACGAATCATTACAATATGTTTTCCAATAACTGTTACATAAAAATAAATACATAAATAATAAAAATGTTAATCCATCACAACTTTTCACAAAATTGTGACTTTTGCTCAATAATTTGAAATCAACCCTTGACTGGACATGGTAATGAACTGCACTGTTAATTAATTGTACTGTCAAATATAGCATCAAACGTGACCAAATTTAATGTAAAACGCTACTCTACGGTAGATATTTGAGTCAATTTTGATAAACGTTTGTATGCTCTTGGGGAGTCTTGGATGCTAACATCCGATGACAATGAATCTAGGAAGATGTATTGATTTGATAAATTGATTTGATAAATTTGATAAATCTTATTTCTTGAGAAATATTTGGTAGGTTTGAAAAACTTGTCAACCAAATTCAAAATTTTGCTGTGATATCATTTACTGTTTTTGTATCTCATAGATGAAAGACCATTTGAGTGTAGTTTTGTAAGATCTGGTCGTTTGTGAAGTACATAAATCTTTTCTAATTTTATTAAAAATCTATATGTTTTATATTATTACAGTGCATTCATAAAGCTCTAAGTCTGGATGGAACAAACCATAAGTATTGGACTATTCTAGGTGTTATTTGCGATTCTAATGGTAAGTACTAACTTGATAAAACAGTTTTTCTGTGAATGACAAAAACCTCACAGCAACCCTCCTGGGAAGGTCCTGGTAAAACTTTCTCCACTTTTTCAAAAACATAGGCATTTCTTATCAGAAGACTATCTAAACATCTACTGGTAATTTTCAGGGCTGAAAAAAGGGGGGGGGGGGCAGCATGTTCAGGGCTCTAAAGTGTCAGAACCCAGGGTCTGTTAGAGGACCTGTGGGTATTAAAGGATAAAGAACAATGTCTCTTCTCATTTTAACAATTTATTTTAGATTTCAAAAAGTGGACCAGAGGGCTTATTTATAATATATTATTAAATATAATATTATTAAATATATATTATTAAATTTAAATATATTATTTGTCCCTGGGGCCTGACCTGACTTTCAATGCCATTGGGTAATGCAATGTATGCCCCTCCCTGGCCCCTTCCCCCGCCCATTCTAGACCCCCTTTCCACGATTTAATGGAAGGTTTGTATCAATGGCTCGTTGTTTTATGTGCAGGTATCAAAAGACCGTCCATCTCACAGCATTGTTTCATCAAGTCTATAGAGCTGGAACGGAATGTAAGTAACGAAAGATGAAAAGTCTCTTTTTAACAGACCGAAATGCTCCATTATGCAAGATTTCTAGATTTGTCGTTAACAAACGATTTTTTTTCTGCATGACTTACCCCAAATTAAAAACTACGACAGCCAAGAAAACATGATTATTCGACTTGAATTATTACAGGTGAAACAAGTATATTGTTTGATCACTGACGATACAAATCTTGTATTCTCAACATAAATATCTTTATACTTCTGGGGGACCAGGTCTTTTTGTGAAGTAATTGTTCTGCTGATTAATCATAAATATGTCTTTCTCAGTAAGAGAGTTTGATATCACTGAACAAAGGACCAACTTTTTTAGTTGATGAACTTGTTGTTATTAGTAGGCTAGGTGTGCCTAGATATTATGAAAGCAGTTTAGTTTTACAGGTAAAATGTATGTTTTTCGAACAATAGCCGACTTTCTCCGGCAAAGTTTTTACACATCTGCCTTCATTAATGCACCAGCTAACAATTCATTTACTTTTGTAAGTGCATTTAGTTGCGAGAAATGACATTCCAAACATAACAAAATGGTTTTATGAGTTATGTTCTCTGCAATCTGGTTTTATGCTTTGTTCTTTTGTTTTATTGTTTGAGATGCTGCCCTAAATTTCCTTATTGAAACGTAACTTTACATGTATTCACTAATCATTTATACATAAACAGAATGTGGTGGCCTGGACCAACCTTGGAGTCTTGTATTTAATTCATGAAGACATCAAGCTGGCCAACAAAGCGTTCAAATTTGCCCAGAGTTTGGAACCGAGCTACGTCCAATGTTGGATAGGACAGGTATTTAGGCTGTTTGCATTTTGTCAAATTCTTGAAAGTCAGAATCTGGCATTTTCATTTCCGATTTCTATTGACATGACAGTGAATAAACATCTTACTTCTTCCACATTAAAGCGAGAACAAAAACTTA
>JAAAKB020269694.1:0-17981 GCA_010014835.2 Apostichopus leukothele
GTTACTATTTGTTTTTAGGTTTTACATTTGTAAAGCGCTTTGAGCAGCTTTGCTGATTATGCGCTATATAAATATTATTTATTATTATTATTATTAAGGGTCTCCTTAGTGCACCATTTTGCTGCTCCCTTGCATTTTCATTGCTGATCACACATTGCTATTGCTAAAGGAGATATTCCAGAGGCTGTGAAATTTCACTGATTAACAAAATGGCTGGAAAATTCCTGCATCTTCGGGTCAAATTTCACATCCTGATAGCATTTTGTATCGAGGGTTGCAAAATTGTTTTTAGATTTAGTGAAAATTTTATGAATGCATCTGGTAGCAGCAGGGTTTGGTGATGTCATAATCAGTTTTATAAAGAATAAGTAGTAAAGAACTCTCTTGGTTTGTCTTGATTGATGTAGAAAATCAATTATCCACTATGAAGGAAAATAACGTTCTTTTCACACACATTCGCCCCATACTGATGAAATTTTAAATGAATAGAACCATGATAAGTAAGCAAATATTTGAAAATGTATCATAATTCAAGCAAAGAGCCAATTAGATGATAATAATATGAAAGACAAAGCTTTTGAAGAACATCACCCATGATGACATCAAGCACCACCCACTAAGATCCACTTTCTGGAGGAATGGCAGACTTTAACCAGAAAATATAGGTTGCTATTAATCAATCAATCATATTTCGAGCTCGGGACAAGATATGGAGGGATGAGCGTTTTTAGACTAAAAAGTGAGGAATATGATTTCTCCTTAAGATATAAATTGTTACATTGTCTGACACCAATTTGAAAATACATCATAATATATTGCCTTGGCCTCGTAAACAGATGCTATCATACTTTTCGAGACTAAACAACGACACCCTCACACAGAACTTCCAAGTTTCGTAACAGTGCCTTTAATTGGTTACCAATAACCAAAATGACATATCACAGTGGTGAGGGGTATGGAATAATTTGAGCATTTTCAAAGCCATAGTTCAAGGATTGCTCAAAATTGGTGTTAGCTGGTCGGACATTTTCACTGTCTAATAAGTTTGAACCCACTTTTATTTATTACGACTTTTGTTTTTGAAGCTAAAAACTAAAAATCCAGACATTTTGCTTTTTCCTTTGTTTCGTAATCCACTTAGATGTGTAACATCAAGTAAAATGTTCAACAAAAAAAAAGGGGGGACATGCCTGGAGAAATCTGGGCTTATGGTAACTCTAGTTCGGTTTGAGTCACAAGCAACTTAAGAAACCCATCAGGTTTGCCAAAAACTAGGCTAAAGCTCAAGTATCAGTGACTGGTCGCTCTTCTGCAGAGGGCGCTGTAACATCGGCCCTCGTGTGTGCGTAACCAGTACTGTCTACTGATCTCTGAATGATAGCACAGACTTTGTATAGTACCTTTTGCGCTGTAACATATCTCTGAATGAAAGTAACACGATTGCATGAACCCTCCGCTCGCAAGCATGCGAACATGCCCAGACGAACTTGGGTACGAATGCACTGGGGTGACTGACTAGTTCAAGGCTGCACTTGTGCAGTTTGGCTAAACAAAAACAGTGCTTAAGAAAGATAAGTTGAGGTGCTTAAAAAACAATTAGTTTGAATTTGCAACTTTATTAAACGTTTCAAAAGATCTCTCCTGCGATAATGGCCAATGAAATAGTGTACACGAAATTACGGTGATAGTAGTGTGACAGTAGTGTAACAGTAGCAGTCAAAGACTGGCATGTCACATTTGGCAGAACTGCATATTCATGAGCGTTATCACATCGCCCTCTGTCGATTTTTCGGCATGACTTGAGATCTGCAGCTGTTTAATATTTTAGAGCACATCACGGAACATCTACTCGACTCGATCAGCCTCAAGCCCATGCAATCTCATGCGAATATATAGTTCTGATATTTGCAGGCATGGAAGTACCCTGGTCTTATCGCAAGAGCAGTGACCTGTCACCATACTTTCCAAAGAAGCGGAAATCGGTCAAGGTCTCTTTTACTGGTTGAGTAAATAGACCGTCACACCAGAACATTAGAGCCAGAGAAAAAATTGAATATCTCGAGAGTCTAGCAATCACATGAGCTATTCTGACTTTATCAGTCTCTTCATTTTTGGACACGAATAGACTGTGAGACTACAACATTCACACTGAAATTTTTGGCAGTGGTTTTTGCTGTGTACCACGTCATAAATTGCTCTGGTGGGTTTGGCCAAAGTGAACTTCAATGTTAACAACTTCAAAATGATTCCCTTTAATTCTTGTAATTCATGTTACACTGCTTCATGTAAAGTAGTACATAAATCGCCTAAAAAACTTGTCTGACCACGAGATTGGATTTTAAACCGCATACCCTTTCATTTGGTCGTAATTTTTTAACTACAAAAAATAAAAAATATCCCACCTAACAAGAAATGACTTTGCCATTAGATAACGTGAGGACCAATCACACGTGTGCATCCACGTGTATCAAAGTGTCGTGAGAAACTGCTGATAAAGTGCATGCAACAAAAGCTACTGATAATACAGAATACAATATTGTATACATGGCAACCTTTAAACAGGGTTTTGGCACAAACAATCTAAAATATCAAACAGACTTTACACTCACCGGAGGAAGAATTGGTCACCAAGCTACAGACTTCTGCAAAATTGCCGAGGATTGTCAAGAAGTTAGCGGCAGTTTGGTTTGGTACATTCGGAAGGTGAGTATTTCTTCTTGATAAAAAGATTTTATCCTCTTTGAAAGCAGTATCCTTCCTCTTAGTCGGTGAAAATACTTTCAGGTAGTTCAATGATGAGTTGAGAGGAAGATACCTAAAGTGCAAAAGACCCTGATTAAGGAGGAAACGAGAAACGGACAGACTGACATTAACATTATTGTAATGTTATATAGAATGGGATACCATCAGGTACTGGAGGGTATGGAATGTGTTTCTTGACGTAGAGGTTGATTAATATATTAAAATACAGCTAATTGGTGGAATCAAGCCCTATAAATGTTAATAACTGAATTATAACTGAATAACTGAAAAATGTTAATAATCAGCAAATAATCAGCAAAAATGTTAATAACTGAATTAATAACTGAATAACTGAAAAATGTTAATAATCAGCAAAATTGCTCCAAAGACACAATCACAAGGGAAGCTAAGAGCTGAGTAAACTCTGCTGACATCCATGCATTCATGTCAAGATTAAACACCTTTATGGAAGTTGGGGGGGGGGGAGTGTTGTAAGTTTAGATCATGTTAGCAACCAATACTTGATAATGGAGTATATGAGGAACTCGAGTAAACATCTACCCAGGGGATGCCTAAAAATTTTTGACTTAGATCAACTTTCTTAATATATTTCATTTCTCTGCTCATATGTAAAAATATATCTCTTTCTGTATTGATTTTCGTTAAATAAATTATCAAGAGCAATTAAGAGCACTGACAAAACAGGAAGAGAAAGAAAGAGAAGGAAGAATCAAGTTCAGCAGCTTTTACCTTATAGTTACTGCTGACAAGTATCTTAGAGGTGTCGCTGTCTAAAGTCAGGTACAGTCCAGCTGTGCCATTTATTACATAAGAACCATTCATCATCAAAGGTGGAATACTAGGAGACATTGATGAACTAGGAACATGGATGGTCATGTTGTTGCTATGGAGATGGCTAATCAAAGACTCCAGCTGTGATCTGAACAAAGAAAGAAAGTTTTTGAACATTGACAGTCTGACAGACTGTAAGGAGACTAAAATACTATGATACATTGTTGATAGGCTAGGAACATGTACCAAACCATTATTACTAGGGAGAGATTGATAATCATTTAATATTCCACCTGAGAACTGAGCAAGACTAAGGCACATTTAATATAGTATGAATATACATGGATAGGCAAAGAACATGAAACGTCATCCTGTTGCTATGGAGATGGCCTAGCAATTTAAGGGTCCAACTGTTGTCTGATTACACATAGGATAAAGAAATGAATGATGAGACTCATTTTGAAGTTAAACTAATAACTGTAAGTATAGTAGGATACATGTGTAGGTTAGTAGTAGGAACATGCAGCATTATCATGTTGCCATGGAGATAGCTGATCAAATGTTCCATAAAGAAAAAGCAATGTTATTGGTAAAAAACTTTTGATTTTTTATACAGCAAGTGTTTTCTTTCCAAGAACTTTTCCTAAAAGGGCTTGGCCATTGGCATATATAGTCAATCCACTATTCCAGGTAAATCCATCCAGGCCAATTTCCTTCAAAAGTAATATTTACACAAAATTTCTTGGTTTACTTGTCCTTAAGATAAACGAAACATATTTCCAACATTTGCTTTCATATAGTGTGCGGTGCAATCACCGTCAGCTAAAGCCTTTAACTGAAAATCTAACATTTCATTGAAAAAAGCATTTTATTGTATATTAATAAATGATATTAATCACACCGTAGGGGGGAGGGAGGTCAAAATATCCTCAGCCCCTGAGCTATTATGATGTCACTCACTGGGCTGACTAACAGGCACATAATTTTCTTAAGGTTTAAAAAAAAACAATACGAGAGAAGAAAATATGTCTAGCAAAATGGCTTGTTTACTATTGACGCAGAGACACAGAAAATACAATTTATTGTTGTTGTTGCAATAATCACTGTTGGAAGGGCATTTTATATCATCCATCCTTCAACATAAAAATATTAACCATCATATTTCACAATATGGCAGGCGGTGGAAACTTGAAGATTTACGCTTGGCATGAAAACATTTCACACATCATCACCACCCAAATTTTGTTGTTTAGTTACTGGTATTCATATGTCCTAAAGTACATTGAACGGGATAACCTTAGAACGGGATAACCTAAGGTATATTGAACGGGATAACCTAAGGTTTGCAACTGGCAATAAACATGTCAGATGGTAGGCCGAACATCATGAATTATGGGATAATCTTGTTTATCCTGCACATATAAATATTTTTATGAATTGGTTTATGATCTCCTTTGTTGTGGCAGATAACTTCATGGGTTCTTGTATGCAAATAGTGACATTCTGTTTAATTAGTTTATTCTAATTTCAACTCTACTAGTTACCTGCAAGTCTGTAGTTCATCACTGGCTGTTGCATAATCTTGATTATCTATAGCCTGGCCAGCAGTTTTAAGATATGCAAACAAGCTGGACACTAGGAAAATAAGAGCAAAAAGATAAAAACAATTATATATATATAAATGAATAAAAAGTTTAACATTCATGGACATGAGTACCTTTAAAATCATCTGTTTACATTTACAACATGTTTGGTCACTTGATATTAAGTCAAACAAAAAAAGTTATCACCCAACACAAATAAAAAAAAGTTCATCACTTGAAAAGAGAGCATGATCTGTGTTTCATGCAAGATATTAACATTTCCTTTGGTGCAAGTAAAACCAGCAATACACCAGATGCTTCTCATTTCATAATTAAGTCAACTTATTAATTAAGTCACAATATTTGTCACAACCTCAACAGCTACAAAATCTGTTATTTATCAAATTGTTTTGTTTTTGCTTGGTGATCACAATTTTCACCAGCCCCTTGGCGACCTTCCAGCGAAGAAAGTATCCCCTTCACTCTTTGAGAAAATTTCGAACATTTTTATTAAAAGGGTGCTTCGCTGCAAACATAATGTTATATTTTACAGTTTTTTGAAGAAATTTATGTCCAAAATTATTCTGCCTTTTCCTTCCAAACGTTTTTGGCGACCCTCCAAACATTTTCATGACCTGAAGATGGGTCAAGGCCTGCCACTTTGCATATTAACAGGGTTATGAAAACAAGGAAATTTAATTTTAAGCAAACTGCTAAGATGTGTAAAGGGTCATTTCTCAAAAATTAAGACTGGTTTGGGAATACAACCTGGAATGACAGCTGCAGTGTTTCTTAACATTCTACACTAACATTCTATATCAACATTAATGTTTTGCCTATAGAGCCAACATTAAACTTTCTCAGAAAAGTGAACAGGCAATATTACACCAACTTAAACAAGGCTCATTGCAACATTTCTAAACAATTTACACAAAAAGACATACCATTCACTCCAGGGGTCAATCCATAGTACTGAATAGCCTTTTGTAGCCTGTACCATTCCTGTGGTAGGTAAATCCCCTTGTTATCTGCCTTTAGATTTTTCCATTCCTTGATGTGCAGTGACGTGCTCTTGAGGCTAACGTTACTGTCATTCAAGGCCACAATAGGCGTTGATTCTACAACGGCCAAAAAAAAGTAATAAATTCCTCTGAATCACATAACGTTGTATATTTATCTGTTTATCTGTGAATAAGTACAGGTACAATTTAAACACCAATCAATACTGAATTATACCACACCAATGCTCAAAGCTTTTATACTATAACTGCCATGTAGGGCCAAAACAAGAGTCGCTTCTACAAAAGGTGAAGAGTAAAACTTCACTTTTCAAAAGCACGATTTTTTTCATTTTTGTGATACTAACGCAACCTTCGGCATTGATTTTGGCTTGTTGTGGACATGTGATGAGTTCCTTGATTTCTTAAAGTCTCCGTCAGAATCCGATATTGACCACACATTTTTTACGGTTCCTAGCTGACCGCTAATGGGCATTTCCGTTGACCTAGAATGAATCTTAACCGAGTTACTAAAGATTGTCGTGGTAATGAGTTATCAAATAACTTCCGACATTGTTGGATGATTTTTCCTCCACAGCTTAAGAGAGAGGAACATAAAATGAAGAGAAGGGAGAAAACACAACTTGCAAGTAAATCATACATTACACACATTCTTTGAACACATTTTAAGTCTCGGCTATGAGGTTCGTGAAAAAAAAAGAGGAGCATAAGTTTTGCACTCATTTAGTTAAATTAATGACAACTGTATCAGTACTTGGTTAGGGATTTGAAGAGCTGTTTTAGTAGTAGCAAAAGCATAGATTTGTTTGTTTAGTCAAACTTTATTGAGATATCCAGCCTTATTTTGCATTCTGTTGAGTGGTTAGGTTGTAGCTTTACTATCACTGTAAGGAGTGCTAGTCTCTATGCATCATGACCCATTCATGCCAGTGACTTAATCACTTTCCGCCTGAACTCCAGTAAAGTGCTGATTGAGGGCTCATCATTGAGGCAGCATGGGCCTGTGTTCACTCTACCGCTGTGTGTTCACTGGAACAATGGGCCTGTGTGTTCACTGGACCAATGGGCCTGTGTGTTCACTGGAACAATGGGCCTGTGCATTCACTGCACTGGATCAATGGGCCTGTGTGTTCACTGGAACAATGGGCCTGTGTGTTCACTGGAACAATGGGCCTGTGCATTCACTGTACTGGAACAATGGGCCTGTGCATTCACTGCACTGGATTCTGGAACAATGGGCCTGTGCAGTCACTGGAACAATGGGAATACTTTACCTTGCGTAACCCGCTGGAGTGAATTTTGTCACAGACCCGAAGCAAGAAATTTCTCCAAACGGAGTTTAATCCTTGATGATTATTACTATCAAATTACTTTGAAAGCCAAATAAATTTGAGACCATGATACATTTCCTTGATTTACGTAGCCAAATAAAAATACATGAATAAACGCTGACCTGGAAAATCATTCATTGTCGGTATGATTATGGTATTTGTGGAGATGTTACCCTGGATGTAATAATCCCACTGTGCATCATAGGTAGACCTGCCAGAGAGATAAAAACAGCGATACACAATTCAATATCACAACATCACAAATAGCATCCTTTCTAAAAATAATGCCTGTTTAATTGTGAAGGGTGTTAATAATGCAGGGGTTTAGTTTGGTTGTCATAGCTTGTATGATAAAAACAGCTAGGGATCATTCTTTAATCACTAGCTGTCAAACAGCTTTGTCTAAAACCATTCTTGTCATTTCTCCCTAAAAGAGAGGCTGTGCTTGAATAAGAGTGTGACATGATGGTGATATCAAATGGATAAATTGGGCAAATATTGTTTAAGAAGAGATGGCAATATAGTCCAAAAACTCAGTTGCAGCAAAGCATACAGACTGGAGTGAAGCTAGGTCTTCATTTTACAATCAAATGACACGATACTGAAAAATCAAAGTTTCATAAAAAAAAATTGCGTTTAGTAAGTCCCCTACCTACTTTAACTCCCATTCCATCCACTTTGATAAATACAACTTTAGACAGAAGTTTAGTGCTAATTTTTCATAGTTCAAGAGCAACATTAATTTTGAGTGTTATTAATGTTTCTATATTCAGCTCTAACAAATGTTAAATATATGGAATCCTTTTACTTCAAGCTAAACTGATGATTACACTATGTCGGCTTTTCAGTGCAGGCCTTAAACAAACATTAAATGTAAATAGGAAATAAAACTTGATCCAATGTCTGAAATCTAAAGCAACGCTTGATCCAATGTCTGAAATCTAAAGCAACGCCATGTTCTCTTCTCTAGTGCACATACAATCAGTTACACAATACATGGAACTACAACTTTTGTACAGTTTTTTGTCTTCTCATTTATAAAGGCCTTACTTCGTCGTTTACCTCTTGTGTGTCTCCAGATCTTGTCTTGGTATTAGTCTTAGCTCTCTCCCCCAGCCTGCGCAACCTCTGTTGTCAAATCCCGGAGAAACGGAGCCACACCAGATGAGGCAGTCCCCATCAGACACACACTGATCACCGAAAGAAGTCACATTTTTCTAAGAAATGAAAAAAGGAAAAACAAAGGGGAAAAAAAAAAGAACAATCCAGGTTTTATGACAACATAGGTATCGATTAAAGAAAAAAATAATCTTATTTCCTTATTAAAGTATAGGTGACAAGCAACCCCTCAATTTAATAACAAACACAGGAGTGACAAAACATATTCCAAAAAGCACATTTGCTTTTCAACCAATTCCAAACTCACCTGATATTCTAACACGTCACTCAAATCTCCATAAAAATCCCAGGATTGGAGCGAGGGAGGGGTCGGCTTCAGAACGTACGGAGACCAACCGAATGTCCCGTTGATCAGACCCTTCCATTCCTGGCGTAGAGACTCCAATGAAGCAAACTTCAGATAGCTTCCGATCCAAACTGGTAATCCTGACAATGACTTTGGCAAGTCTAACGGTAAACTGATAATCTCTGTTTAAAGATAGAAGTTGCCAGGCTTTAGAAGACACACAGTGTTAGTCTCAATCTCTCATGACACTGCAAATTTTATCAGGTTGCTTTTTTAGAACGGATGCCGCTTTCATTGATCAAAACTAAATTTACAAAATGAACAATCTTTTAAATGACCAAGAGACATTCATTTATTTTTAGAAAGTTAAACCTTAGGGAAATTTTTGTTGTTGACAGGACATAGTTAGTCTAATCATAAATAAAGTTATCTTGCCGCAACAACGAAAATTGTCTTTCTCAACTTCAGTTAGCCTGAGTCTATCTCTCCCAATTCTCCCCTCCCCCCACCTCTGGGCCCTTCCCCTGCACAAGGTTACCCTATATTCATTCAATCAACATCTGCATTTATAATTATGTAACAGAAAATTCATCTTTCTCAACTTCACATAGCCTGAGTCTATCTTTCCCAATCCCACCCACTTCCAAGTTGCCCTCTCTTTGTTTTTCATGTAATACACATCTGCATTTATCTAGAGCATTCTTTACTAAAAAATGTACGAAACTAAGGCTTAAAATCAATCGACAAACCTTTAAACAGTTTAGGAGTGAGTCCACCTCCAAAGAGAAATATGACTGGATGGTTATCAAAGAAAGGCATCAAAGAGGGCCCCTGCACAAAGGCAGTGCTTATCAAGTACTGCAGGTTTTCATGGAATGTTTTCACTATCTGTATGAAAGAGTGGAAGGAACAACCCTTGATCATAGAGATGAAACTCAGTAAAGCCATTTCATGAATATACATGTTGTCATGCCTATGTACTCTATCCATGCCGTGTTCAATTTGGAGCGTTTAGAAAAGTGTTGGCTAAAAGTATGCTAGGCTATTGAACATGTCACTACCAATACCTTCTGGATGTAATGATGTCGCAAGTTCACAAAAGACAGAAATTTGAGAAAATGTACTCTTCGTTGCAATTGCATTCTCTTTGCTTGTTGCGAGACGTAAAATTTTTGAGATTTGTTCATTTATATTAATATGTAGAGAGAATGAGATAAGCAAGGGTATAGGATATAGTGAAGATACTATGAGCATACAATGAAGCATGGCACCTCTATTGCCACAGTATGTTACCACTGATATGCCACAATTGCCATACAAGTTAAAGACCTGTTGCAACTATACAGCGACCTGTGAGAGACCTGTGCATAGTACGGTGTCTTACTTGGTGCATTCGTTACATCATAATCTTCATGATTAAAGTGGCCTCTTTTAAGTACTTTTACAAGTCTCATAGTAAACTGTCAACAGAGGAAAATGAACAGCTATATGTAGACCTATGCATAGAACACAATTTCGCCAAGTTACATTCTACACATTATTAACTTCATTCAATGACTCTAACAAGTTTTTGATTAGAAAAGTGACTACAGAGGAACCCTGAGGAATCTGCACAGCTATATAGGGACCTGTGCATAGTACATAGTTCTTCCAAGTTACAATTTACACATCATAAAGTTCTAGAACCGAATATATTCCTCAATGACTTTACCAAGTCAATAATGAGAAATTGATTTCAGAGGAATCTTGAGGAAACTGCACAGCTATGTAAGACATGTGCATAGTACACAAGGCTCTCCTGGTTGGATTCCATGCACTATAAACTGAGTGAATGCAAGTGAAAGTGAAAATTACCTCACATTAAAGAACTGGTGATGATTACAACACTAAGAATCAAACGATAATTTATTTTAAGTTTAAATTACCTCTGTTTCTGTCTTGTTTGTCATCGTAGACATGAGCCAATGGTCGCACCTGCAAAACAGAAAAGTAATTTAATGCATGTCATGTCAAGCTATACAAAGGGATTAAACTTTAATATTGCATAGGAGAAAGTAATTTATATATATATATAGATAAATACAAGTTGCACCAATCAGGGATAAAGTTTCATATTTTATACTTCAGGGGAGAAGCACTTCTTTTATGTATCATGGTTCTGGTCATTGCTATACTTTTAATTCATTTGAAATCCTACCCAAATATTACAACACACATTACCCTGTTGTCCATAAGAAAACATTCTGCCAAATTATATCCAACTTATTGTCTACCAACACCTGCACCACTTTTACAAATTGCTGTGATGTAATGCAACACATTTAAACCAGAAAAAAAGGTTATAGTGAGGTAGGTACATTTAACAACTCTATCAGAATCAGAGCTGTTACAGCTCTATGTTGCTTTTCCAGAATAGCTATAAAGATTCTGAACACTGTCTTACTGACCAACATGGGAATCATCAAGACTCCCCCCTTCCCCCAACCCCCACCCAATTCTCACTTCACCTCTTGAAACGACCTATCGCGTAACTCATCAACATTCACAACCTAATCCCTGCATGAACACCAATATGAGCACGGGGTTAGTAGAGAGCGACCAGATTCCAACGGAAGTGACGAACCGCTATATTAATCCAAAAGTCGCCTCAATTTACGATGTCCCTCGTAGACTCACTCGGCGATCTAGAGTTTCTTCTGCTCCTGTCACGAGATCAAGCGTGGCCCAGTGCATGGTTTGGCATGACTGCGAGAATGAGATACTACCTGCAGTTGTGCTGAGACCGAAGACAGCGATGGCTGCTTTACCTCCTATGGGCGACACACTCAACGAGCGGGAGGGTCCGCCCGTGCAAGAAATCATCTCTGCAGATGAAGGCTGAGATAACGTCAGCTAAGTAACTAACTTATAATGATGAATGTTTCACAAACACACCCCTGGGTGTACAGTACAACACACCTAGTAATGTGTCACTTTCAATTGGTCTGCAGCCTTGAATTGTTTACAACCACCCTATAGAGTGGAATCTTCAATTCAATGTAATTGATCAATTAACTAACACCATTAATGTGATTAACTGTAGTAAAATATCCCATTTCAGGTGTAAGAATGCCCAAGTCAGAGGACAAAATATTTCACGTCAAATACTTTACTGGAGTGCATTAATAAATGTTATGTGTGCCCTCTGTGGGCATTTATATTTAGCAATGCTGCAGACTGCCCCTAACTATATATGGTATAGCCGTGAGTCTAACATAGATCTAGACATTAGCTCAATAAGAAAGTACAATTTACATGTGCAAGTTTGAGTACATTCACCTCTGACAGTGATCTGTCCTCCATGTTACTATATGAAATATTCGAATATTTTATTATCATGTTGAAATTTTAGAACATCTTGACGTATTATAACTAATGTCACGTTGGCATAGATTGGTTTTAAAGAGAGGATGTTAATTGCCGGTTCTGTGGGTATAGCATCAGCCAATGTCAAGCTTCATTGGTATCTGATAGAAAGTAGTCTATCATATAAATTAGAACTGACATGGAAATATTTCACCATGTAAATAATATATACTGTTCTGAATGTACAACAAAACTATCCAAAGAAAAGTCTGGATGAAGAAATTTCCTATGTTGAGTACGTCTTGTCTTTTACTGTAGGGTCCATTAATAGCATCATGTGGTTTATAATGTCCAGTATTGTACAATAATGTGCCTACATTCATACTGCAGCTAATTTATTGAGAAATTCTATAAAGAGTGATATTTGTCTATGATGACAAAATATTTTTTATTGGTGTTTTTGTCAAAGAAAGTTGAAGTAATGGATAATAGCAATGCTGTGTTATACAATTATCAAATGGTTGGATTTTGGTTCAAGATAATCCAGAATCTGGATGAAAAAGGTCTGGATTATCCATGTTTTACTGTTTGGATATTGACAATATTGATTAAAAATACGAACTATGATATCTACTGTAAAATAGAAATTTTATTAGTTTATTTTTTTATTTATTTTATAGAAAGTTTATAATGTATTTTAAGTATGTAATGTAATGTATTTTTTAAGTTATGCTCAAACAAAAAGTCAGAAAGTATCTACTTTCAACCATCTTACTATTGAAGACAAAATCACAGCAGATGGATCATACTGAAAGCCTAACCTTCTGTCATGAATATATTTTAATTAAGTCTGGAATTTGTTTTGTTTACCATTAAGAAGCTGTTTTTATCTTATGAAACATTAATCAGAATAAACTTTAAAATACTGTAAGTACTACCAAAAGCTTCCTAAAAAATTAACTGAAATAACTTATCCAGATATCTTCCATAACATTGCCCAGATTGTTCACAACTGAGTGACAATTGTCCAATATAGATTTTATTTTATGTACTGTCATGAGCTTTTATGTGACTTTGAAATAACAAAAGACTCCCTCCAAGGTCTAAACATTTCCATCTATGTATAATGTTACAGTGTTAATAAAGTATTGCAGAAAATTCACTCGGCAGATTCATGAAACATTTTCTGAGACAGTGAATTGATTTAATGCTATAACATTTAAAATTCAATTAGGAACTTCAGATAAATTTACAATATTATGTTTATCTACAGAATGTATTTTGGAAAGTTGTGTAAAAATGAACGCTTTAACAATATGTTCCATTAAATCATGTTTTCTATTATTCAGAACTGAATGTGTAATACAGAGCTGTATTTCATTCCACTTATTCTTTTACTTTTGAATTAAGCTACAGGAACTATTTGTACATACTATTTTGTGGTTCCTTTGAACAACATTAAATAACGAAAGTGTGCAATCTATTTACCTGCTTGTTTGGTCATTTATTAGTTAATTGCTTGTCCATGATAACTGTTATAAACAAAAATTAAAGAAACAATGCTAGTTTTTTTGCATTTTCTAGCTCATTTTGACACTTAAGTTTTATAGAATAAAAAGAAATGCTAAAAGAAATGAAAAGAAGTGCTAAAACAAATGACAAAATGATAATTTGTTGGTTACATGAAAAACAAGACTAGGGCAACAAATATTAGGAAAATAATAGTGCCCTTTGCTAATTTTCAAAAAAATAAATGAATGGGTTGTAAGGTTGACTACAAAACTGCTACTTTTGGGGTCACTTATACCAGTAATATGTTTGAAGCAACTTTTCGTCAACAAATTTGGACAAACCTACCAACTCTGAGCGACTCAAGGTTGGAATTGATGTAACTAGGAGGGGTTCCTAAATTAAATGAAAGACAATGAGAAAATAATTAAATGATTCCACTGAATTTTTCAAAACTTTGTCTCCCAGACACTTTGAATCACAGATAATAGGTAAACTTATAATAATTTGTTTATAATTATAGTTCATTAATTGAAATGAAATCTAACTACCCAAGCTTATGAACTACATTGCTTTATGATCTTTGTATCACAGATTTATCAAAATCACCTAAAAAAAATTTAAATAGAGATCAGTCCTGTAAATTTGATAGAATAGTCTGCCTCGATAAACATCCATATTTTCATGGTTCAACATGCACAAACAACATCAAATACTTCATAGAAGAGAAACATGCACAATTTTGAAGTAGAAAAATGAATGCACCCTTAATAAGAAAGAACAGCTAACAACAACAGAATTTACCACCACTCCTAACAAAAATCAACACAGTTCATAATTATTGTTGACCAAAAGAAAAAGAACAAAAAAATAAATGTTTTCAATAAACTCATGTTCAACACAGATATAGTGTAATCTTTACGTAGCCATAAGAAAGCAAAAACAAAATAATAAAATAAATGCAGACAACTATATTGCAGTGATATTTCAAACTTCTGGATTGATCTCCATGGAGACTACATGCTGTAACAACATATTTAAGTAGCAAAGTTGCATAACTTTACTATGGATCCTGATTATTTCTAATGAAGCAAAACTTGTCTGAGGTAGATTTGACTCTGCAGTTACCATGGCTACCAAAATGTGACAATATTTCTCTATAGTTCCATTTTGTTAACAAAGAAAGGGAAAAAAATGAATAACTTAAGAAAAACCAGGTAGAATACTACAAAGGAAGCACTGCATGGCCTTGATTATTAACATAACTATTTTATTGTTCATATGCTACTAATAAAGCTAAACTAAATGAATATTGCAGGTAAAGTTACTCTGTTGTCAAGGACAAATATTCATGCAACATAATGTGTTATGAAGCAGTATGATATTGTATAATGTATTTCATGACATCTTCAATCTTTGATATATTTTAAGGATGTGCTTCTTGTAACACTGCAAAACCACACAGAAACTTGTACGACACTCGCAATCTTGACTTATGATGTTACTATACAAATCAACACATTTATATCAACATAAAGTATATTATGTATCAAATAATATTGTGTCACTATTGCCTAAAAACAAAGCATTTCAATTAAGTATTGAAATGTCTTGTAATTTCAAGGTTACATATGATAAATATTTCCTACCATGGAAGAAAGAGCCTCCATAACATTTGCAGGATTAAAGCCATGTTTTGTATTTGTGTATGGACTTTGAAAACGGCAAATGTCACATATTACATTTTAAATATGTATAATTGCACTAAACACAAATCTTTTGGTGTCCCTTGTTTCATTTCATCCCACAAGAAAATGAGAACAACAAAGAAAAATGTTACCATGAACTGCTATAAAATATGTTCTCACCATACAAATGGAACGAGAAGCCAAACAATTGTTTGCACCTCATATGAAAACTTATGTGGAAAGGAATCTGCAAGGCTGTTTGCACTCACAAAGATCTATCCATGAAATGATCCTCTGTTGATATCAAACGACATTTCACTCCACTAAAAGACACAAAAATAGTTCTTACACTTACTAAAGTGGATCCGCACACCACATCCAAAGCTTTTTTCCCCCTTCTTTTTGAATTGTTGTGTTTACAAGATTTCAGATTTTGATCTCTGGTGACCTCACTTGACTTTTGACCTCTATGAAATACTAGAGAGTTCTTTTACTCATTAAGATGGATCCACATATTAATTATGACATTAATCCTTGATGTACACACACACCTGAATACTGTTGCCTTCAGTGAGGAATCAAAAGTAGTAAAGCAGTGGCTAAATACTAAACAGCCTAACCACTAGCTTTCTTTTAGCCTTTCATATGTCAATGTGGTTAGATGAGTCTATACCTACATTTTTCTCCAATCTAGGCCTTTACTAAATGTTGCTATTGGTTTGAAATCAAGCAAGGCTTTCTAATGTTTGTATGAAACATCTAATGTGATGCTAATACAGACAAACGGTTAAGTTACATAGTCAACACAACTGCTTTCTTCAAGTACCACTAAGTAAGCTTAGAGGGTCACCTATTATGAGCATTAAGGGAAGGGTCGCCTGCTTTAAGCATTAAGATAATGGTCACCTGCTTTAAACAGTAGGCTAAGAGTCAGCTGCAATGTGCAGAAAAGTATCACAATTATAGAAGTAAATGAAACTGTTTAGTATTCCACAACGTACACATTCTTTGAAATGTTAGGATTGAGCTAGGAAGGAAAGCAAACATATGGTAAATGAAGTATGTGAGTTTTCCACAAGCCTGGTCCATTTTATTTGACAGGGTAGCATTGTGGAAACGTTCTTGCTTCCAGAACAACTATTCCTCCAATGGATCCATGCACCATACCATTGAACTGTGTGTCATGGTTGTAACAGCCTTATTAATAGTAAGTGCTTCTTAGTCTGTGTATAGGAATGTGCTTCATGTCCTGCCAATGGTCTTTGCTGTAATCCCAGAGGTAAAAATCCACCACTACGGAGTTGACATTAGTCAGGGCTTTACCCCCATTGGTTTGAGCCTTCCTTCGGACTGCTTTCAGAATTAGCTGTTCATAATTTAAACAGGAAGGGAGGGTAGTAGGTAAATAAAGCATCTGTCATGGTGAAAATACTCCCCACTAATCAAAAACATAAAACAATCTTAAAACGTGATCAAATAACTAGTTGTAATGTATTTGTATTGTATTTCTCCATATGTTTTTTCATTTCATTTGTATTCTATTTGTGACATAACTCTGTTCTGGTTCCTACATGTTTTATTGATCTTGAGCTGTCAAAAATTACCCTACCAATGAAATACAAAGGCTAATTGATTAACCATAAAGCTGTGATTTGCATTGGCTTTAAAACTTGCTTAAAACCAAGTTGTGTAAATTCTTATTATGAATAGTTGAATATAATTGGACTGATAGATCAATGCACTTACTATCATTTAGGGTTGCTCTCACTAAATAATAAGTTCATAACCATGTAATCCAACAAAGAAAATTCTGTTCTCCACAAAGTTTATTGTTAAGCTATTGTTTCAATGGCAAACCTTTGAAGTTTAATGCCTCAATTCATTGCACTAGATCCTAGTGCATCCTAGTGCATTGCACTAGATCCTAGTGCTATCTTGAGAGACTAAAGAAACAACATGCCATGGCATGAGACAAAACTGAGAAAGTGGCACAACTTTTTTTCGTTTTTTTAAATTTTTTTTTATCTATAACCACATATTGTTCACACAAAAGGGTAGCCCTGCAAGGTATCATCTTTACAAATGCTGCTCTTTACAAACATTATTTTGATCATATTTGCTTACCTCCACAGCCCATATTGAACATCCTCTTATCTCCAACTCCAGAGGATCACCGTTGGTTATTTCATCTTCTCTCAAAGCTTTCATCAGGACGTCTGAATATTCCAAAATGCCAAAATAGTTCAGAACTTGAGGAACTCTGTAAGATGGAGAAATAAAAGCATAAAGAAGGCATCCAGTGTTGTAGTTGTAGCAAACATATACTCACTCATCACTTGACTGTTTAGTCAGTGACTTAAGGGTAAAAGTGTGGGGGGGGGGGGGGGGGGGGAAATTTTTGGCTTTTTTTTTACATGGGGGGTGTAATTTTTTAAAACATTAATTTAGGGGGTAAATTGTTTAGGGGGGATAATAAAAAATTTAAATTGGAACTAAGTGAAAAACAA
>JAAAKB020269909.1:0-17971 GCA_010014835.2 Apostichopus leukothele
AAGAATGGCAATACAAGATTTCACCAGCCAGGTAGGTATAGGGTCCAGTTTGCAGAATTTTGAAGGACACTCCATGAAAGTCTTGCGTATTTGACTAGCAGTGACAGGTTAGAAGGAGGTGAATTCACTTTTGCAATCAGCACCCACATCGGGAAGAACAACTGGACTTGGGTTTTCAACATTGGTGGTGACTGTGTTGACTTTATTGTAAAAGGCATCAACATCGTTGGCTAATGCCTTATCGAACTCGTGGTATGGAAAGACTGGATCAGACTTGACAGTGGACAGCTTTCAGACGAAACGGAAGAGGTTTTTGCTATCGCACGTAGTGATTTCTGCTGTTAGGTATTTTGATTTGCTTTCCCAATTAATTGGTAATAGATACAGCATAGATACAGCAACTGTCTATGGACCTCTAACCCTTTTTTAATCCAAGTGCGCTCAGCACGTCATCTCATCCGCTTAGATTCCCTAATTTGTTCTGTGTACCAAGGAGCATTTGGTCTCAGCGAAACAAATGAGGTCTTGACGGGGAGGTGTTTGTCTATCAGTCGACGGAGAGAGGAGTTATGTGGCACAACTGCATCAGATGGATTCGATATAGACAACAAGTTCCGAAATGAACTTGAAATATCCCGTTTGAACTGTTCTTTGTAAAGATCTCTAAACTTTCTGACAGTAACCTTCTTCTTTGTTGGGGGAGGACGTTTTACAGAATATGAGGAGACCACAACAGCGTGATAGATGGAAGTTCTCTCAAAAATGTTCACGTCAACTATCAAGTCATCACAAGCTCTGGAAATTAGGAGGTCCAGGGTGTGGCCACTCCGATGAGTCGGCTCATGAACGTGCTGCTGAAACCCAGTGGTGTACAAGGAATCGAGAAACTTACCAGCTTGTTATTGTCAACATGAATGTTGAAATCACAGATGAAATGAGAACTGAATTCACATAGAAATAGAGTATAAGTGAGTTTGTTTTTCACAGAAGGTGGCGATCGATATATTGCAAAAATTTTGAAATTGGTAGCCTCTGGAATTTGTACCATGCAGTCAAGAATCTCGAAAGATTTGAAATTCTCGAAGTGTCTGATATGCTCATCTTGAAGTGAAGACCAATAAATGATGCATATGCCACCTCCAATAGATGTTTAGTCAAGGTTTTTGAAGAAAATTATAGCCGGGAAGGGTAAAAGAATACAAGGAAAACAGAGTAGAAAGCACTTTGTCAGTTTAATTGCAAAGTAAATTAAAGCTAACATGCTTCAAGCAAAGCAAAATTACAATAGCAATAAAATTAAATAGACTTAACTTACTTCAGAAAAAAGGCAGATCCTCACACCCAGGCAGCCAGGACAGCTCTGACTAACAGCTACTAGTTCAGTCCTGACCACCAAGGAGTAAACAATGGTGCAGCAGTGTAATGGAATGTTGAAGGAGAATTGTTAGTAAAATAAGGTGAGCATGGAATGAAGGTTGGCATGCCTTAGCAAGAATGAAAGGATGGAATGCGAACAAATGGTTTAAGGAATGTCTGAATGGGTTAGTTACAATACCCAATAACACTTACGTCATAATAAGCACATCCAACACCAAGTTACAAAACATGGATGCTATGTTCGGTGAAAGGTACTCCCCTGTACAGGACTATGCAGCATTTTTGTTCATTAATTGTAAGGAACTTTATAAATGGTTGTCCTACTCAGTTTATGCTGATTTTTTTTGGTCATAATGGAAATAAGCTGTAACACGATCCATGCAATCTGAGAGTAGCCCAGAGTTTCAAGAAACCATTTTCATTTGAAGGTCTCATTCCTGAAGTCACACTACCAGTGATTTTCAACACTGAATTGAGTCAAGTCTTTGACTGATATCGTTGTTATACCTCCATCAGGGAACACTTAATTTCTGAGATTATTGGACCCAAATCATAACCTAGAGTATAGGATAATTGCACGAAACTGCTCAAAGAAGGGTTACAGAGGTAATATTGTAATAAAAAAGTGAGTTATAATCTTCAAGATTAAAACACATGCTGTCATGTTCTGTATTTTGTGGCTTAAATTTGTATCTCTCCTGTCCTGCCAATTTGCACACTTACCTCATAGTTCATGGTTTAAAGGTTAACTTGTTTTCATAAAATAGGGATATAGGTACATCAGTAGCGGAAAAACGGGATTCTTACAAGTGTTAGTTACAAAATCTGTTTTAATTTAATTTCTTACCTGTACAGGTACACGCTCATTTGGCTTTGGTGTGTTATTAGTTGTAACTGCTCCTCTTATTTCAAGTTCAACATCTTCAAATGAAACAAAGTTAAACACAAGATATTAATGTTATTGACATATATGGACATTTTGAGTGATTCCGGCTGTTTATGTGAAATGCTGAATACAGGAGCTAGATATTAGACTAATCAATTTAAGCTTCCAATACATCCACTGATATCATGCACACTTCATTTTAGCTGACACATTTGATAGCTTTGTTACATTATGCTCACATATTCCTCAAAATATTAAAGTCACTGTATTAGCAATACATTTATCAATAACATTACCAATAAATTATCATGTATAATCAACCAAGCCTTACAATTCTAAACCAACTATAAACTGACCATCTTTTGTACAAGAATTCAACAACTATGGATGGTAGAATGTCCCAGGTTTAGATCCATCATCATAATTCTATAATTTGCTGCACCTGGCCAATATGTAAATGAATTCATTGTATTATATGTACAAGCAGACTTATTTCAATATATATCATAGTTTCAACTCATCACAGATATCATTTTATCTCTTTAAACTAAACATTTGTCAAGTTCATGCAAATAAGGCTTCATTTAGTAGTGGTTGCCATTTGTGTGCAGTTCTCCACTCCATCCACCCAATTAAAGACTTGAAAGCATATAACCTGATTCAAGACAGAAACTACTGTAATAACCTAAGTCTCCTTTTTCAGAAACTACCACCAATACAAAAGTACAGAAAGCATAAAACTATATGCAACGATTAGATGACAGACTTTTTACCTGTGCCTTCCTTGTTCTTTTTGTTGTGAGGTCGTGAGGTAATATAGTAAGTTGCAAAAACTGCAGCTACAAGTGCAACTGCAACAACTACCACAACAGCAATTGTAATTAGGCAAATTTCTAAAGGCTGCATCCTTCCCTTCAGCATTTTAGTGCCTACAAGAAAAAATACACAAGAAAATTAATATTACACATGTGTATACATATACAGTAATTTTGTTTTCATTGTAATATTATCCATATGGCAAAAATTATGTTTAAATTGAGGCTGAAGCCTATTTTCACACAAAAAATAGAATGCTGTAACAAAAGTCAAGTCCAAACAGACTTCAATTACAGCTGTAATTTGAGTTTAAGTTGTAAAATATATGTGATACTCTGACCAAGCCATACATAGAGTACACATAATTGGACAATATAGCTATTGATGTTTGCATGGAGCGCCCAAATGGTATCAAATCATGATTGTTGAATGAGAACCCAACGTAGCAACATAGCATGGAAAACAATCACATGAACAGCAATCATAGCACCAAAATTAGTTGCAGCATCAACAACAAACTTGGCATTTAAAAATTAGCCATATCAAAATAAATTGCAGTATTAAACCATTTGTCTTGTTCAGGGCCAAGGCCCTCCCTCTCACACGACTTTACAACTTAATCCTGGTCATTGGTACTTGTCACACCCACACACTAAAGCTCAAAATTCAATCAATCTCTCCTGGGGTACCACAGTGCATCACAACCATGTGTCCCTGGTGCAGCCACAAACCGGCGTACACAACTATATTTACAAGTTACCTCATAAATCCCCATTTATACACCTGGGCAAAGAGAAGCAATGGAGATAAAGTGCCTTGCCCAAGGACACAACACAATGATCTGGCCAGGACTCGAACCTGTAATCATTAGATCACAAGTCCACTGTCTTAACCCCTTGACCACAAAAGCCCAACATAACTATACCTCATAGCAACCACAATCCATCACAGCAAAAACATTTGAACATTGAACAATATTGAACATTTTCTACATATTAAAAGTAGTAGCAGCATAAGAAATATTCCAAGCATCAAATTCAATTGCAGAAAGTTAACTATTTGTTACTTGAAAAACAGCTCAGATTCATGCATGTGATATAACAAACATCAAAGAACACCCTAGATATCAGGCTTTGCAGGACTGAACCAGTTTGAATTGCAACATGCCCATTTCAAATGCATACATGCATAAATTTGTCAAATAGTATTTGTATTCTCAGTGTGATACAGTCTCATTGTGCTAATTGTAGCAAACTTAAAACAACCAGAAAGCCAGCAGGCATAGTGATTCTTTGCCTTATAAGTTTCTATATAGAAGTAGGGGAACTGTGTCCTAAAGTCAAGTACTAGACTACAAATGACCTTAAATTAGCAACATATTTGGGAAATAGTTAGACAATATTTGTCACTAAATGAACTTTTGAAATAAAAGCAAACACTACTAAGGGCAACTGTGATGGGTTAAGATCAAGTGTTCTGTGTCAAAGTAAAATACTGAGAATTCAGAGCTATTTAAGACATCAAAGCCATAGCTATTAATGCCAGCTACAGCAGTTTTCTATATGGATATATCGTAAATGTACATAGCGTTCAGTTTTGACACCTGGTGACATTAAAAGAATATAGCAACTTTTGATATATTGACATTGTGCCCTCTGCTGACCCTAAATGACCTTTGACTTCCACCACAAACAATAGGGTTCACTTAGATAATGACAGAAAATACACATGCCAAATATGAGAATTGCAAAAGCTACCTTCCTTGAGATACCATGTTTATGAGATTTTTACACTTTTACCCTGTTGACTTCAAATGACCTTTGACATTCATGAGAAACACTGCAGACTGTCCACTCACCAATGGCAAGCTACACACCAAGTACGAACTTCCTGCAACTTCCACTTGTTGAGATATTGTGTGAAGAATGTTTTCAGACGTTGACCTATGCTAACCTCAAATTACCTCTGACCAATACCAACAACACTCCCAAACTAGTTCTACTAGTTCAAATATGAAATGTACTCCAGTCATCCTCCTGAAGCTTGGGCGATTACGAGCAAGTTTCACATACATACACAGGGGCCCACACACACACACTCACCGTTACCATTGCATTCCTTCCGCCTTTGGCAAGGAATAACTCTTTTCTCTTTCAACAATCTCATCTGAACACTATTTAATGCAGCGTGTGTTAGTACCTAAAGGGAAGGGGGGTCAATGGCCCCTCCAAAGGGTTCATACTGGGGGAAAAGTATGATGTTGCTCTCCCCAAAAATTGCAAGTGGATGCATTTTCATAGATGTGATACAAGTACAGTATGTATACCTTTCTACATCTAATCTACAACTAAAACCAGGTCCCCTGAAATGATTTTGATATTCTAATCGATGTGATTAGTCCTATTCAAAATATTAATCATTGATCGTAGAATGAGAAATAAATTCATCTGTACAATATCAGACCCTAGGTAACATTATTGCTTACAGATATATTTTATCATATTCACAAATCATTGGAATATTTGTATTTGCATTCTGAAAATGTACAGGGTAAGGAGAGGGATAGAAGGGAGGGTAGGAGGAGGAGGTACATCTTAACCTCTTATGTACAGCCATATACATCTCTTCAGGTACACTTGCATGTACATGGAAGTTTTATGATCGGTCAGATACACGACAGGCTTGACTCATTGTGAACTTCATGGGTCCATACATACTAAGAATGTTTTCAGACCAATTCAGTTTCATGGTGAAGAGAACATACAAAAATTCAAAATGCAAAGGTCAAGTCCAAAAGTCTCTCCAAAAGAGCTAGAGAATAAGAAATTCTGTATGACATACTCACTTGCAATACTAATATTTAAACGGTCTGTGATACATTCTGAGTCAGTATGCCTACAACTGCAATGAATGTTCTCATAATCTCCCTCCATTAGTATACCTGGTGGTGGGTAACAGGTTGCTCTGTAGTTTCCATCCGAATTATCTTCACAGATTGGCTCAGTATATGCAAACATTACTTGCTCATCAATCTTGAAACCCTTTGCTGAGGTAGCAGTTGACAGTTTAATCGAAGGACAAGTCTCTTGAAATGTATACAAACAACAAAAAAGCAAAATATTTAAGTCAATAAATTTCTTGTGCGTGAGCACAGCAATCATATAGATCAATTTGGCTAAAGTGTGAGATTTGTACTAAACACTATGCATATACTTTTCAATGAACATTTGGAATGCAGACTGATCGACAAATGCTGATAATGACACCATGAAATCTCATCAACAGTACACTTATATCTCTATTCAACCAAATCTTTAAGAAATACTCTCGACCAATGTATCTGTTTAATGTTTAACAACAAAGTAGGCTCACCAGACAGTGACTACAAATATGGTAACAAAGACTATGACATGATCTATGCAATATTCAGCGGTCAAGAACATCAAGACTTACCGACCAAAACCTTCAAACGATGATCTGAATAATACTCATAATTCTCTCCATCACCTATTTGGCAACGGTACATTCTGTCAACATCCTCTGGAGATATGTCTCGCAGTTCTAAGCTTCCATTACGATGCAGAGTGCAACGATTTTCTTCTGAGCATCGAAGTGCTCCTTCCAAACTGTAAGCAAACAGGTTAGGTTCATTGCCAGTTGATATAGTGACCCATTGAAGAGGTCTTCCTGTAACTGTTGTCTCGAAGCCACAATCCAAAGTCACTGATCCCCCTGACTGTACAGGTACCTCCATAGTAGCCCATGTTTGAACAACTGATGATAAGAAGTTTTTAGTCAATTATAAAATGCTCTGCTTAAAAGTAGATAAAGTGTAAAATCTTCATAAAATAACTTAGGGCTAGGAATCACAAGCACATAGACTGAGGTTTACACCCTCATCTGTGAATATGAATCGAAAGTTGTGTAAAACTGTGTTTGTATGTGAAGTGAAAGTCTACAAGCCATTTGACTTGCATGATGTACAGTAACTGCAAGGATGTGTTAATGGATCTTCATAGAACAAACGTTTGCTGGTTTAGTTGGTTGTACATCAAGGCTGTATACATGAGTTAGTATTGACTTTGTCTTCCCCTCTCTGTTACAGGGCAGCTGTGGGTTTTAAGTGTTGTTGTTAAAGAACTGTATATTAGTTACAGTGAAGCAAATGAACAGTTGTGTGAACAATCAGCATATCAAGATTGGAGTTTGAGCAGTGTAAAGAAAGTGTATGTTTTAACAGTGTTTATATTAGCAACTAAATTAACTACATTTTATCATGTCCTTCCAGTCTGGTTGTTGAACCCTACTGGCAAGTTTACAGACCAATATAAAGCTACATAGAAATGACTTGATGGTCAACCAGCACCAATAACAGCAGTTGGGGATTCTATGACAGATGTTTTGATAGGGGTTCACTGACTCATACACTGTCAATTTCTGAGGGTTCACTCACTCAGATACTGGGTGCAATGACTCTGATACTGTGCCTTTCTAAGGGTCGACTGACATAGATACTGTGCCTTTCTAAGGGTTGACTGACATAGATACTGTGCCTTTCTAAGGGTTGACTGACATACAGTATATACTGTACCTTCCTGGGGCTTCACTGACTTATATCTAATGTTCCTTTCTAAGGGTTCAATGACTCTGATACTCAGCCTTTCTAAGGGTGCAATGACTCATCTTATGTTCCTTTCTGATGGTTCACTGACTTAGATACTGTACCTTTCTGGGGCTTCACTGACTTATCTAATGTTCCTTTCTAAGGGTTCAATGACTCTGATAACTGTGCCTTTCTAAGGGTTAACTGACATAGATACTGTGCCTTTCTAAGGGTTCACTGACATAGATACTGCACCTTCCTGGGGCTTCACTGACTTATCTAATGTTCCTTTCTAAGGGTTCAATGACTCTGATACTGTGCCTTTCTAAGGGTGCAATGACTCATCTAATGTTCCTTTCTGAGGGTTCACTGACTTAGATACTGTACCTTTCTGGGGCTTCACTGACTACTAGATGAGGGTTCAATGAATCAGATACTGTGCCTTTCTAAGGGTGCAATGACTCATCTAATGTTCCTTCCTAAGAGTTCACTGACTTAGATACTGTACCTTTCTGGAGCTTCACTGACTCATATAATGTTCCTTTCTGAGGGTTCAATGACTCAGATACTGTGCCTTTCTAAGGGTGCAATGACTCAGATACTGTGCCTTTCAAAGGGTGCAATGACTCAGATACTGTGCCTTTCTAAGGGTTCACTGACATGGATACTGTGCCTTTCTGGGGCTTCACTGAATCATCCAATGTTCCTTTCTGAGGGTTCAATGACTCAGATGCTGTGCCTTTCTAAGGTTGACTGACTTAGATAGTACTGTACCTTTCTGAGGCTTCACTGACTCATCTAATATTCCTTTCTGAGGGTTCAATGACTCAGATACTGTGCCTTTCTAAGGTTCACTGACTACTACTGTAGATGAGGGCGCAATGACTCAGATGCTGTGCCTTTCTAAGGTTCACTGACTTACAGTAGATACTGTACCTTTCTGGGGCTTCACTGACTCATCTAATGTTCCATTCTGAGGGTTCAATGAATCAGACACTGTGCCTTTCTAAGGTTCACTGACTACTAGATGAGGGTGCAAAGACTCAGATACTGCGCCTTTCTAAGGGTTCACTGACTTAGATAGTACTGTACTTTTTTGGGCTTCACTGACTTATCTAATGTTCCTTTTTGAGGGTTCAATGACTCAGATGCTGTGCCTTTCTAAAGGTGCAATGACTTAGATAGTACTGTGCTTTTCTGGGGCTTCACTGACTCATCTAATGTTCCTTTTTGAGACTGCAGACTGTCTACTTACCAATGGCAAGCTACTGTACACACCAAGTTTGAACTTCCTGCAACTCCCAATTATTGAGATATTGTGTGCACAATGTTTTCAGACTTTGATCCATTCTGACCTCAAATGACCTTTGACCAATACCAACAACACTCCCAAACTAATTCCACTAGTTCAAATATGAAAATGTACTCCAGTTATCCTCCTGAAGTTTGGGTGTTTACGAGCAAGTGTCACATACATACACAGAGGCGCACACACCCACACTCACCATTACCATCGCATAGATTCCTTGTGCCATTGACAAGGAATTAAATATGCAGTTTAAAGATTTGAAAACCCAACAGTTTTCAACACTCTCACTTGTACAGTATTTAATGTAGCGTGTGTTAGTAGCTAGAGGAAAGGGGGGTCAATAGCCTCTCCAAAGGGTTCATACTGGGGGAAAAGTATGATGATGTTGCTCTCCCCAACAATTGCAAGTGGATGCATTTTCATAGATGTGATACAAGTATACCTATCTACATCTAATTTGCAACTAAAACTAGGCCCCTGAAATGATTTTGATATTCTAATTGATGTGATAAGTCCTATTCAAAATATTAATCTTTGTAGAATGAACATTTCACCTGTACAATATCATACCAAGTAACATTATTGCTTACAGATATATTTGATCATATTTACAAATCATTGGAATATTTTTATTTGTATTCTGAAAATGTACAAGGTAAGGAGAGGGATAGAAGGGGGTAGGAGGAAGAGGTACATCTTAACCTCTTATGTACAGCCATGTACAGGTACACTTGCATGTACATGGAAGGTTTATATCGGTCAGATACACGATAGGCTTGACTCATTGTGAACTTCATGGGTCCATTATACTAAGAATGTTTCCAAACCATTTCAGTTTCATGGTGAAGAGAACATACAAAAATTCAAAATGCAAAGGCAAAAGTCAAGTCCAAAAGTCTCTCCAAAAGAGCTAGAGAATAAGAATCTATGACATACTCACTTGCAATACTTATATTTAAACGGTCTGTGAGACATTCTGAGTCAGTAGGCCTACAACTGCACTGAATGTTCTCATAATCTCCCTCCATTAGTATACCTGGTGGTGGGTAACAGGTTGCTCTGTAGTTTCCATCCGAATTATCTTCACAGATTGGCTCAGTATATGCAAACATTACTTGCTCATCAATCTTGAAACCCTTTGCTGAGGTAGCAGTTGACAGTTTAATCGAAGGACAAGTCTCTTGAAATGTATACAAACAACAAAAAAGCAAAATATTTAAGTCAATAAATTTCTTGTGCGTGAGCACAGCAATCATATAGATCAATTTGGCTAAAGTGTGAGATTTGTACTAAACACTATGCATATACTTTTCAATGAACATTTGGAATGCAGACTGATCGACAAATGCTGATAATGACACCATGAAATCTCATCAACAGTACACTTATATCTCTATTCAACCAAATCTTTAAGAAATACTCTCGACCAATGTATCTGTTTAATGTTTAACAACAAAGTAGGCTCACCAGACAGTGACTACAAATATGGTAACAAAGACTATGACATGATCTATGCAATATTCAGCGGTCAAGAACATCAAGACTTACCGACCAAAACCTTCAAACGATGATCTGAATAATACTCATAATTCTCTCCATCACCTATTTGGCAACGGTACATTCTGTCAACATCCTCTGGAGATATGTCTCGCAGTTCTAAGCTTCCATTACGATGCAGAGTGCAACGATTTTCTTCTGAGCATCGAAGTGCTCCTTCCAAACTGTAAGCAAACAGGTTAGGTTCATTGCCAGTTGATATAGTGACCCATTGAAGAGGTCTTCCTGTAACTGTTGTCTCGAAGCCACAATCCAAAGTCACTGATCCCCCTGACTGTACAGGTACCTCCATAGTAGCCCATGTTTGAACAACTGATGATAAGAAGTTTTTAGTCAATTATAAAATGCTCTGCTTAAAAGTAGATAAAGTGTAAAATCTTCATAAAATAACTTAGGGCTAGGAATCACAAGCACATAGACTGAGGTTTACACCCTCATCTGTGAATATGAATCGAAAGTTGTGTAAAACTGTGTTTGTATGTGAAGTGAAAGTCTACAAGCCATTTGACTTGCATGATGTACAGTAACTGCAAGGATGTGTTAATGGATCTTCATAGAACAAACGTTTGCTGGTTTAGTTGGTTGTACATCAAGGCTGTATACATGAGTTAGTATTGACTTTGTCTTCCCCTCTCTGTTACAGGGCAGCTGTGGGTTTTAAGTGTTGTTGTTAAAGAACTGTATATTAGTTACAGTGAAGCAAATGAACAGTTGTGTGAACAATCAGCATATCAAGATTGGAGTTTGAGCAGTGTAAAGAAAGTGTATGTTTTAACAGTGTTTATATTAGCAACTAAATTAACTACATTTTATCATGTCCTTCCAGTCTGGTTGTTGAACCCTACTGGCAAGTTTACAGACCAATATAAAGCTACATAGAAATGACTTGATGGTCAACCAGCACCAATAACAGCAGTTGGGGATTCTATGACAGATGTTTTGATAGGGGTTCACTGACTCATACACTGTCAATTTCTGAGGGTTCACTCACTCAGATACTGGGTTCAATGACTCAGATACTGTGCCTTTCTAAGGGTTCACTGACATAGATACTGTACCTTACTGGGGCTTCACTGACTTATCTAATGTTCCTTTCTGAGGGTTCAATGACTCTGATAACTGTGCCTTTCTAAGGGTTCACTGACATAGATACTGTACTTTCCTGGGGCTTCACTGACTTATCTAATGTTCCTTTCTAAGGGGGAGGTAATCGATAATTTTAACAATCTGCTTATCTACTATAGAAATACTCTGTAGGTAACAAATATATCAGTTACTATGCCCGATCTTCTTCTACAAAAGGCAAACTGACATACAAACAGAAAGGACATAATAATGTACACAGAAAGGACACAAAAAATCTGTCTAGAATTTATTGTTTCCAAATCAGTTTTTTTGTGGTCAATTTGCTTTTATAAGAAGATCCTGCCAAAATTGGAACGGCAGGGCCATCTAACTTTGAAAATGAAAAGAAACAGTATGTTTATTTAATGTACTGGTTCAAATTACAAGTGTATATATTTTGAATATATTCATGTTATTGTGTAGCAACTTAAAAGACCCCTTGAGTGCCGGGCCGTTTAAAAGAATTGTTCAAAAACTTTAGGAAATTAAAAATGGGATATCGAATATAGGTTACTTCAATCAAACACTCCATATATATTCAAATTATGTCACGACAAATACCACCTTACCTGTGAACTATATATATTTAAACATCAAGAGTTATATTGACAATCTCTGTTGTATATATTTGCAAGAATGAGGAAGAAAACCCCAGAGCATCGATTTCGATATTTTCAAATAGCCTTGTTCTTTCCTTGGGATGTGGAACCATGGATTTTAAATTGCCTTTTTTTAAATTAGCTACACATAGATATATCCACTACCGAAACCAAATAATCGGGAAGGAAGTCCAGTCTGTTTAAGAAAAGTTAAAATGAAAGAAAGATTAGTAAACATGTATGAAATGATTGGAAGAAATAATTTGCTAGTTAGAGAGACCTTCACAGTTTCATATTACTTAAATTATTAAGCCCCCCTCCCCCACAAAAAAATCAGTAGAATATTTGAAGATAGTGACTATAGAATTTCTACGAATTCCCCCCCTCCCCAGAAAAATGGTTCTTTTGAAAAATCACATTTTGAAGCATGTATATATGTAACTTTGTAAAAGACCAATTAACGTTTACACCATCGCTGTATAGTATAGGCAATATTTCTCATAAGGTATACAGATGACTACCTACAAACAATGCTTTTCGTTATTGAATATATATTTAAGCATCATTATTGGCACTGGTCGCAACAAAAAGGGGGACACTTGAGTTCACTGGCAATGTGCTCTAGTAACTCGATCTTGCTCCCGGCAAATTTCAAGCTCACAGCTGCACTGTGCAGCCGGTGACTGATCAATATACATAACTATTAAAACTGGAATGTTCATCACCTTTGTTTTACGGAATGGAATAATCTGGCACGCAACTTCCGTCAAACGGATCACATATTTCATTAGCCGCACAAGCACAGGTGAGACTGCAGTCGGTGCCATACATATTTGCAGGACAAGCTGAACAAGAGATGAACAGACAATCAAACAAAGACAAAACACAACAACAACATTAATAACGAAATAATATGAAATAAGATTTGGTTAAACTGTCCAAGTGGATGCCTTTAGTCTTCTTACCATATATAATGAAGTTTTAATAACCATACTGTGCATTATATCCCTAACATATAGGCCTTCTGTTATTAGACGGCCATTTAGAACTGTCCTTACTCCTTCACCTATAACACAATGTAAATTGTGTATTGAGGCAATGTCATTTTTGTTTTTGAAACAAGGTATCATCCGTAATGTCATCGTTGGAAAAATAACGAGATATCGACGTAGACAGCAACAATCTTTTGGAATCGACCTTAAGTCAAAAATCTAGCTATTTATCACACCAAAAAATGTCATCGTTACATTTCAAGACAGTTTTAGATCAAAGGCCCTTAACGAACGGCTAACAAAACAGGCAAGTGGCTGTTCATAGTTTAAATCCACGTCGCTTTTCTAGATGACAATTTACGCTAAACAACGGACAAGGAAGGTGAGGATGATGATGATGGTGGTGATAGTGATTATGATGATGATGATGGTGGTGGTGCTGGTCGTGGTGGTGATGATGATGATGATGATGAAGATGATGATGGTGGTGGCGACGGGGTGAGGGAGAAGGTGGGGCAGATAATGACGATAATGGGTACTTAGAGGAAGCACATCACCGTTTGCAGAGGTGGCATGGTCCTTTGTGGTTCAAGAGAGGTCGAATACATGAACGATGAAGACAAGGTAACTCCAAAAGGTCAGCTTTTCGGACTAGTTCAACCTAAGTGATTGCTAGAACCCAGGCATACGCTTTTCTGTGTGGAGGTAAAATGTTATTTGTCGTCGACAGAAGAAAAGTCTGGGAACCGTGCAAATATATTAACCCACAAAATGAACTTCTTATTTTGATATATAAGGGCAAAGAATATTCCTCGTCATTTGAATTCAACAATGATCAGTATTTGAAAAGATGTGTGCAGTTTAACATTGAATAAAATTCTAAACGTAGTAATAAATTACTAAGCTGATCGGTTCTTTATTCATTTTTTTTGTAAATTCTTGTTTTGTTTTCATTGTGTTTGTCTTCTGTTCCACACACGTGCCGGACGGAGAACTGTCCAGTTATAAGCTAGTTTAATACTATAATTTGTTTGCACAATATTTTGCATATTATGAACATTTCGATGTAAATGATGCTCATACCACAATATGGCGGTTTAAGTCCTGTTGAGGCAGGTTGTTGGAAACAGTAACATCCTGTAGGGTATGGAGCACAGAGAAGCATATTCTTGCATCCCGGTTGTCCGAAAACAGCTTCGCAATCAATCGCACAATTTTGACCAACAAACCCTGTAGAACAAGCTGGATTAAAGAGAGGAAATCAATTATTGGCGGTTATATTGTTTTGTGCTGTATAGCATAGTCCAGAAGGAAGTTTTATTTACAGTTGACGAAAGAAGAACAAATTCTAAGCATTCTGGTGAAATTTGCGTGCAATTCGTGTGTATAGCTTTCGATATAACAACGCTTGAATCAGTTTACATGTTTGGTACCAAACGTGTTCCAAATGTCAACAAAAGCAAATTGACGTGATATCATAGATGCAAATTTGTTTTATGTTTTCCTATATTTGTCTTCAAAATTGGGAAAGCATTGGCAACGTACGAATATAATACACACTCCACAAAAAGTAGGGCTAATATTTTACCCAACACTGGCTACGTATGTATCCAACCAACTTTTCATGAAGTTTTGCCCAATAAAAACAGGAAATTGTACGCAATTTTGACCAATGTATCACTTTTTGGCAATTAAAATGAGTTAAACTCGCGTAAGTGTACTTGTTTAAAGGCAAATCTTTACCACCCAGCTTTGGTTGGATAAATGAGTACCAAGTGTTGGGTAAAACATTTGTCCAACCTATTTATTTGAGAGTGTACAGTAATTTTGGGTATTGAGAACTTCACATCCAATATAAAGTAAAGTTAAGGATCCTGTCCAATCCAAGGTCAAAACAATAAAGCGAAAAATAAAGAAACAAATAGAACAGTTCGCTCTCACAGTGCAACTCTGACGTCGTCGCACCTGTTCGCTAATGGTATGTACAAACTGAGGTAATATCTCAATATTTCTTCAATTTCAATATTCAATATCTCGTAAAACGCAGTGTAGGGATTGGATGGAAATTTTCACCATGCAGGGATGCTTACTGTATGTTCTTCTTTCTTTGGTCAAATATAATGTTTTTCTTCCAGACTGTATCCCTTTATTGAACTTCCGCTGAAGTGACATGTTGTGCTGTTTACCGTTATCACTATAACCAGACTACGACCCAAGGCGTGTCAGTTGTTACTCACTCTCCACCTTCCCCCTTTTCACCCTTCCCCCCTTTTCAACCCAATCAAAAATATAAGTAGTAATATAGCGGAATATAGAGCCTGCATGCAGACCTAATCTGTCTTTTGTCCTTCTCGAGTTTATTGCCTACCCACTTCCCTTAATCCTACCTTTGTCCCTCCACTGTTTATCTCCTACCTCTCTTCTTCCCCTGTTGGTTACTTTCTTTCTTCTCTCCATCCCTTGTCTACTAATCCCCTTACATCTATCTCTTGTGTTCACCATGCTCATTAACCTGTCTGTATTCTGTCCGTGTTTTTGTACCTTCTGTTACTGTTACTTGCCATTTAGCCTCTGAAGAAGATCCTGCTAGGATCGAAACGTCAGGCCAGCTTATTTTTACATAATTTATTATAAAACTTAGAAAGATTTCATCATAATTTAGAAGCGGTCCTTTGTTTTACATTTTATAACAACGGATATTCCAACGTGTCATGAGCACTCGAAATTGACGGTCCGAAAACTATGGGGCGTGATCCAAAAATGAGTCTCGAAATCTTGTTCAGACCTTAAAAATGTTTTACCTACAAGTTTGGATTATTCTTAAACGGTACATATTCCAAAAGTCCATAGTCTAAGGATCAGTTAGGAGGGTTCAGGTTCTGAGTAGGGTTTAGGATGAGCATGGATGGCGGGCTCGTATCCACGGGAGGGGGCATTCTTGGGCAATTCTCCCCCAAATTTCGATTATATGCCCCCAGCCCCCAAATTTGTTTCAAATTAATGACTTCAGTAATGGACCACTATGGTGGATCCATGCAAATGCCCCCTGAAACAAATATTCTGCCCCTCCAAATGTGACAAGCTGGCTACGGGCCCGATGGATAGGCTAACGTTCTCATGGATGACCCTGGGTCGTAGATAGTAAACGCGTTTGCGGACCGCTCCACTAACAAAATGTGTGCGTGGAAATATCCTGGACAGGCCGAAGTAGACACAGAATGATAACTGTATTTCTTAATGCTTGGTTAAGATTCTGTATGTGCTCGGGTAATAAAAGTGTTGCTTACGATTGGAGCAGTCAGTTCCCGAATATCCGGGTATACAAACACATGTGTCGCTGTCTTCATCGACGTACCCGCGGTCTGTGACACAATTGCTACAAAACGTTGTACAATCGGGGCCGCACATTATCCATGGACATCCTATATAGAGATAAAATACACAGATATGTATTTTGGAAACTCACTAAGCTCAACAATCAAACGGTAATGACGCAAAACCATACGCAACACAAAGATATGTTATCATGATTGAGTCAAAGAATACGATGACGATATATAAACATAAGATTATGATATAAAAATATGCGATGATGATATTAAAACATACGATGATGATGTACAAGACTACGATTATGATATAAAAACATACGACATGTGATGTAAAAGAATACGATGATGATGTAAAAACATACGATGATGATATAAAAACACACGATGATGATGTACAAGAATACGATGATGATGTACAAACATACGATGGTGATATAACAAATATATACGATGATGATATAAAACATACGACGGTGTTGTAAAAGAATACGATGGTGATGTAAGAACATACGGTGGTGATGAATTGAAGCATACTGTTGTAACGTGAAAAGTGATGGTAATAGGCTTTTGATGATGATGTCTATGCATACGCAATGTAACGAGGATTACGATGATGATGTCATAGCTTGCGATGAGTGATGTAAAGATGGACGATGATTTAACAATAACGGCCTATTATAACGATGATGATGTAAAACTATACGATGGTGATGTAAAAACATTTACAGTGATGGTGTAAAGATATGTGATGATCATCCGAAAGTACGATGATGATGTAACAGCTTGCGATGAGGATGCAACATCATACATGATGACGTAAAACACCTACGGTGATTGGTTGAAAAAACATCCATTGATGATGTAGAAAGCATACGATGAAGATTTAAAAACATTCCGATGTAAAAGTACACGATCATGATATAAAAGGCATAATTGCGATGATACTATCAAAAAATACGACGATGATACTTAAAAGTACACGATAATCATGTAAATCGTGCGATGATGATGAAGATGATGTTGAAGATGGTGATGATTATTATGATGATGAAGATGATGATGGCGATGGCGATGGCGATGGCGATGACGATGACGATGACGACGATGACGACGATGACGATGATGATCGTCGGTGTCAAATGGAGGGCTGTAACAACTTCGTAAAGCTTTTCTTAAGAGGGAATAAAACCTCCAAAATGACAGGGTGGAGCCGTCAAGTGTGAGCGTTTCGTCGACATTGTTTATCAAAATGTAAACAATAGTATGATATTAATGAAGACAATCATATTAAGTAGTTTATACTTACGTCTAATGATCACACGAAATATCGCTCCCCATGTACGTTCATACCGACCATCAACGTAGGCTTCATATA
>JAAAKB020270019.1:0-17970 GCA_010014835.2 Apostichopus leukothele
TCTTGGTACGCTGCGCGCCAACCGATGGTGGCGCTCCGCTTAGATAGTACTTATGGCCGGAATACTCGAATCGATTATGTCCCCCCCACGTTTCAAATCGGATTGACGCCCCTGCTTGTATGTCATAAGTTTTTTTAAAGGGAAAAGCTAAAAGAAGCAAAATATTTGGCGTGTCTGTTATTTATTTTGCAGAGAAAACATAGACTTTGTTTTCAGACATGATAGAAAAGAAAACTGTCAGCAAACTGCATATCCACTAAAGAGAATGTGTAAAAGAATGTGTAAAAATAAGTGGGCCTGATGTTTTGCTTATTTTAGCATTCAGCCTCTGAGGAAGATCCTGCTAGGATCGAAACGTCAGGCCCTCTTACTTTTGCACATGGTAGAAAAGAATTAAATTTCCACCTTTCGATTTGTAGTTGTTAAATTGTTCAGTTTCTCAGTATAAAAGTGTTATGTGTGCCAAATAATTGAACATAATCACTGCATGAAACACTTTACAGTAGTGTCGCACCAGATATACAACAAAACTCATAACATTTGCGTACTCTGACTGAGTAAAAATAACACAGAATGACCAATATGTACACTATAGGAGAGATGTGCAGGTTTGTTGACCAGTATACCAGCTTTGGGCCAGTTAAACTACCCTTTGGGTGGATCTTTGGTCTTCTGCTATTTGGTATTATTTGAGTACCTCCAAAACTTTGGAGGACGATACCAAATTATCATTTTACCTATTTGGGGGTATTTAGTTACAAGAAAAACATCTGAATTTACACATACAAGTAGTCGTCCCCTGGACATCCTGGAAAGTGATTTAATTGTCCAAACGGATATTTGATTCTATCGGATGATCGGACGACCGTTCCATTGTTTTTCCTGTATATTGTACAATGTATGGAAATGTTATAATGGCAACACTATACTAAAATATAGGAAAAAGTCCAAATCTCACATGGCCAGATTATGTACTCTTAGTGTACATATCAAAATGTGAACACTTGGAAAACTTTCTCGCAGTAGATGTATGGATTGGGCTAGTATATTGTACAGGTATATATGAGGTATATAGGCTTAACTCTATTACTGTCATTCAAGGTGGTGAACCTGTCTGAATTCATTCATTTATTTTCCATTTCCTCACAATGTTTATATAATAATAAGAGGTGAAGACAATACCATGCAAAGAAAATAATAAGTAATAAATCATATAAAAGAAAAATAATGGAAATTACGGAGAGAAAATGGTGGAAGGGCTTGGAAGCCGTAGCTTGTACAAGAAGCCCACCAAAAATAAAGATAACATGTATAAAGGATATGGGCATGATAATAAAGCCCCTTACCAAGAAGACCTATACCCCCACCCCATATTGTAACTAGTCTACGGCCAAATTTCTCGCTTTGCAATTTGAGTCATATTGTTATTGTATATTAATTAAAGGTTTCATCATTAAATGAATTTGTACACATCATAGATTTTTAAGAAAAGTTGCAAGTTTTAAAATCCCAGTAACAAAACTGCTTATACCCTATAGCAACTTCTAGAATTGTTATTGGTACACAATGTAATTTCAAGCTTGCATATAAGTCCAATACTAAATAAATACAGTGAGGTTTGCATGGATGTCAAAGGTGAACTGTACTACATGGGTGGTGTGATATAACATGAGCATCTACGTGATGCATAACACTTTTGAATGAATAGCACTCTTCGTGAGGGTGTTGGAGTGGGGAGGTTCTTTCTTTGTTTACTTTGACTCAGTATTAAGTTTTGAACAATTAAAGACATGTATTTCAGAGGTTGAAAATTTTCATAGCTTATTTCCATTGTTGAAATATAACACGTTCAATCATAGAAGAACCCAATTGATGCTGGTGGAGGTCAGAAAGGATCTATAGGGTCAACACAGGTCAAAGTGTGTACATCTTATAAACACCGTATCGTAGGAAGGGTGACTTTGACAAGTCTTGACAGGTCTCGTACTTGGCATATAGTGTACCGTGTTAATTGGAAGAACACTATATTGATTTTGGTAGAGGTTAAAGATTATCTATAGCGTCAACAGAGATCAAAGCATTTTTACATTGTGGATATTGGAGTTGAAAGGGTAATATTAGGTTAAAAGAGGTCCAAACGTGTGAAGGACTAAAACATGGTATTGCAAGAAATGCTAAAATTTTGACAAATTTCCCAAAACAAATAAAAAATAAATTGACAGATTTCATACATTGGGTTTTTAACGCTCCATATTATGTAGACCCCTTTTGTCTTTGGCATAGGTCATCTGGGATCAAGAGAATGTGTTACCGACTTTCACTGTTTCAGTTGCATTACCAGTGCTTAAGTACATGTCATAGTTTGAAGAGAGCCTTACAAATATAGCATCTAACGTTTGAAGGCAAAACCAAATATACAATCCACATTTCACAGTGTGTTACTCTATGATCAAGCATGTGTCGTTTTTCTTGGTTCCAAACAGAGACAAACTTCTTTGGCACAGAAGAGGAATATTACTTGCTTGGAACAGGGAGTTGTTATGGAGATGGTGGATCTTCAGAGTTATGATTGTTTTCTATTACAAGTGCTTTCTCTGACAATGTCATGATTTGTGCTTTATTACAATAAATTGACAGTAAAGAAAGCATTCAAGTATTATTAACTCTTTTCTGACAGTGTTGGAAGCACCAGACAGTGCCAACCATTCTGAATCTCATGTTTTATTACATTCGCAACTCGAGTAACCCGTCTAAAGTACTCACAGAAGTTTTCGAAATGCTGTCATGACATTTTCTATAACGTTATAGCATTTGTCAAAACATTACTATAACGTCTTTAAAACTTTTTCTGAAACATTTCAAAGACATTGTGCTGACATCGAAAGAATGTTATATAAAACGTTGTGAAAATGTTAACCTGCTATTCTAGCGACTCAACATTTAACGTTTTAATAACATTATTTTATAACGTAATCATAACATTTGTCAAAATGTTATCAAACGTCTATACAACATTTTCTGCAACATTTTAAAACGTTGTACTGACTTCGAAATAGCGTTATATAAAACGTTATGAAAACTTTATCCTGCAATTCTAGCGACTCAACATTTAATGTTTTTATAACGTTATTATATAACGTTAGCATAATATTTCTAATGTTATTTTATAACGTCTATACAACATTTTCTTCAACATCTTAAAAACGTTGTGCTGATATCGAAATAATGTTATATAAAACGACTCAACATTTAACGTGTTAATAACATTATTTATAACGTTATCATAACGTTTGTTTCCTGATATTTTAAAACAGTTTTGTGTTTGCTGGGTGTTAACGTATTGACTACACCCGAGGCAGTTGTTTATTTACATTTGTCAACCCTAAGCTGTCCTAACCCCACCTCTCACGAGGGGCTTGATAAAGCTCGGGCTAGCCCCATTCCCACGCAGAAAAAGAGTGGAGCAATTTGCCCTCCCCTCGATTGGTCGATCAAGGGTAAAGCAAACCCGCGTTCGTGGGAACGGCCTATAATTAAATCGTGCATAGCAGGACTTTTCGTGGAATCGGTTTGTGAATTGGTGCGGTTGAGGTAATCGTGCGTAAACAAACAAGTTCTTGTTGCAACACACGTAACAAAGATGTTGGACAATTGCATTATAATACAGGGAAAAATTATGGTAGTTTTCGTTGACGGCTGGTTTTGTTTGGCTTGGGCCCGGGATTGCAACTCCTGCCCCCTCCCCGCCTCTCCTCCCTACCAACCTCTCGTCATGGCTGTTTGGGATTGCGTAAAGGACTTCCTGACCTGACTACTTTATTTCGGCATATTGGTACAAAATTGCTTCTCAGACTGACATCTTAAGTCCATGTTAAAGAAAAAATTCCAAAATCTAATGTTAACTTGAAATGAATCTTCTTCAAAATATAAATAGGACATGGCAAAAATTGTTAGTTTTGAACAAAAAATGATGCAAATTTGCCAATTTTATAAATAAATGGAAGGCAATATCTTAGAGTGACATTCCAAACGAGACTAAATGGCTCGAGAGTGTGCACGATATTAATGGTTGTTCCATTACTTACACGTCTGAAATCGATCCAGAGAGCCATGAACCAACAAGATAACCGGCGTAGAAGATAGTTTGTGAAGTACCAGCCAAGTGTTTGTAATCACAGACTAAGTCAAACTGTAATTAGAAATGAGGAAAATAATGAGAAAAGTCTTATATTGAAACAAATAACAGATAATTCAGCTTGCAAATATGTTGAAGCACTTTCGCCTAAAATTGTCATAGATGGCTCAAAACTCCCCGCAACAGTAAACCAGTGGCGAGGGCAGGAGTTCAAAAGCTTGTGTGAGGTGGGGGGGGGGGGGGAATATTCAAAGCTTTCCCAGACTAATTTAACTACAGGGGTATGAACCTTTATGCACGTCACTGCTGTAAACCTTAATAATCATGCAGTTCATTGTATTTTTTTGATTAGCCTATACCAGGGGTTTGAATAGGCTGCCGGCAAAAGAAATCCTGCCCTCCAAAACAAAACTCAGCTCACAAATTTGCTCTAATTGGTTGGGATGCGATTCCTCTAAGGCAGTAAGGCATAAGTAGGCACGTGACCTTCCCAACTTTGTGAAACAAAAAACACAAATGTCCCCGTTTTCATAAATACTTAGTACCTTTCGGGTCAATATAAAGTATCCTTATTCCATTTTAGTTACTAAAAAGTCCCCTTTGTTACTTAAAACGTGCCCTTCCGTTGACATATAAAAGAAAACTGCACAATCCATATTACCGGAATGTCTTGAGGTAAACGTTTCGGTTCCCCTCTCCCCTTCAATCAAAGTCAAATTTCTCACTATACCACTCGACGATTTTGTCCCCTTCCTCAGACCCTCTCCACGTTTCATGTACCTCCCGTCAACTCTCTCCCGTCAACCCTGACTTCAATTGGACAAGTTAAATCTTAAAAAATTCTTACGTCGGATACAATAGTGGAGATATATTGTCCATGATCATACGCCCATCCATCATCACAAGACACTGTTGAGTTGGTTAGATCACCGGCATAGAATTGATCAGACCACTCGTCAGGGTACGGAATGTCGTACTTAGAACATTGTGAGTAGCTGGGCTCCTCGTCAGTAACAACGTGTGGAATGGACGCGTCTCTATATTTGAACACGCAATCCCGGTAACCGCCAAGATCAGAAGAACGTAACTCCAAACATTCACTCTGAGGAACACTCCATTGATCCACGGCACACCAGTGATCTTGTTTAGCACCAACAAACACATATATCATAGAATTCATAGCCTCGGGTAGAATGGCGTAGACTATCATAGCCAACGCGATAATCTGGTACAGCCCCATCTCTCCAATATTCCCAAGGATATCGTCAAATGTCTTCGGATTGGTTGTTTTAGGATCCATTTTCCTGAACAATGCAAACAGAAATATCGTCAAAAAGCGTTGGTATACAGTTTGGGCCCCGGGAACATAATATGTAAGAGGGCCCAACAATTTAGGTCTTTTCGTGTTTCCTGAAGTATATTATGACAACGATGATACATTAGCCCTTTACAACACAATGTCCTCTGCCCCCTAGAGTGACGTCAGGCCCCGGGGCTGTAGCCCCATGACACTTCCTCTTCCCTTCTCTATCTCGTCAGATCCGCATCAGAGTAAACGTTTTTAATCTACTTTTCATGTACAAATACGAGAAAGGCGCCTTCGATCCGACAGTAATTGTTTAGTGACAGCGACAGTCCTTGAATGCAAGGAGCTGTTTGACCTGCCACTCCGCGTTTTGAACAAAACCCGAAACGAAGAAAATACAAACGTTTAAAGATTTCCTAAAGCTGATTGTGTTAAAGATATTCCTAAAACAGCTAGACAACAATGACATTGTAAGTTGGGCCATCTCACGTTGAGAGGTACATGAAACGTGGAGAGGTACATGAAACGCGTAGAGGTACATCTAAAGTGGAGAGGTACATGAAACGCGTAGAGGTACATCTAACGTGGAGAGGTAAACGAAACGCGGAGAGGCACATCTAACGTGGAGAGGTACATCTAACGTGGAGAGGTACACGAAACGTGGAGAGGTACATGAAATGCGTAGAGGTACATGAAACGTGGAGAGCCACATGAAACGCGTAGAGGTACATGAAACGTAGAGAGGTGTATGAAACGTGGAGAGGTACATGAAACGCGTAGAGGTACATGAAACGCGTAGAGGTACATCTAACGTGGAGAGGTACACGAAACGTGGAGAGGTACATCTAACGTGGAGAGGTACATCTAACGTGGAGAGGAACATCTAACGGGGAGAGGTACATGAAACGTGGAGAGGTACATGAAACGCGTAGAGGTACATGAAACGTGGAGAGGTACATGAAACGTGAAGAGGTACATGAAACGTGGAGAGGTACATCTAACTTGGAGAAGTACATGAAACGTGGAGAGGTATATGAAACGTGGAGAGGTACATCTAACGTGGTACATCTAAACAGTGGAGAGGTACATCTAGACAGACTGGGATATAGCCATGTTATTTACATAGAGACTGGTACATAACCATGATATTTACATAGACTGGGATATAGCCATGTTATTTACATTGAGACTGGTACATTACCATGATATTGACATAGACTGGGATATAGCCATGTTATTTACATAGAGATTTGGACATATCAATGCTATTTACAAAGAGACTTGGACATATCCATGCAATTTACATAGAGCGGAGAGTAGGCTCCTCACCCCAACCCCTCTGCCACTTTCTGTTACCTTTGAAGAGAACGCTAATATTGGACTTTTTCGATGTTTGGAGATATCTGTCCCGATTGAAATGAAAAACCAATTTACTGTATTTATTACCATATCTTTTGAAAGTGAAAGCAAATAGCGCAATGAATGTTTTCGAAACGCAATATGGTCCTATCTATATGCTCATATTTGGTGGTCGACATATCTAAAGAATCTACCCAGTATCATATACAGGCTACTACTCTAGATGATGAGTTTAGCCTTTAACGAAAACAGCTTATAATGATACACTATTTACTCCATTGGGCTATTACTGGTGAGCTTTGGCGTCGAGAGCCACGCCGGGCATGAAGGGGAAGTTATGGCACATGGACCTCTTTTTGACGTCCTTACTTTTCCTTAAGAAATTTCGAACTTGAGAATGCATTATTCCCTATCTTATATTAGGCCTGCTGGTTAGGTGATAGACGAATCACAATAATAATAAAAGGATGTCAGCAATATATACTCACAAAGCCAAATTTCTTGTCACTCAAGTATATATGCATAAATATACACATGAACACAAGTCAAAATTAATTAATTCAAGGTAGTGAGAACTTCACCGTCTTTGAAAGTGTTTACCTACAATAACATCCACTCTTTATTGATGTGTGCGTATGTGTTTTGACCAACTCTGCCTAATTGTATTACTGAAAATAACAATTATAATTGCTGAATAATATCCTCCTAGAGTTTATAACCAAATGAGGGTTGACGTGCAAGTAATGAATGATCGCATCATTTCGTCTCCCAGCCGCTTTTCATATGATAATTATCACATATACAAAAAAATTGAGCAGCCTCCCCACAAACCCTCCCCCTCCCCCACACCACAACCCCCTCCGGCACCCCTCAAAAAGACGTTCTTATCTGAAATCTAACTTGACGAGTCAAGCTAATTAAGAAAGCTTCACTGCTAGTCTTATATATATATTATATTGTATATATCTATATATATGCATATATGCACATCTCAAGCAAAGGTTGTTGTGGAAAATTAAAAACAAAGGTGCATTAAACCAAAAATGATATAGCATGAATTTCTTTACTGAGAAGAACAAATACTTACATCTGCATATGTGACTTCAGCTCAAAATTCACTCTCCAAATCTGGATATCATTTGTCAAATTTGTCAGTTTAGTATCGATGCGTTATAAGGTCGTTTTCATACAGGTCTATATTAGGCCTATAAAATTTATAATATGACTATTTTGTCTTGACTGGTTCACGAAAGCCTAATTTATTCCCTAACAGCGTCTTCGACTAACACGAGACCACATGTGGTATGCGGATAGATGATATTTAGATCAATAGTGAACAATGATGGCGCAATTTGATACCAAAGCTCCCGTGGAAATAGCATGCAGCCGTTTGGACAATGGTTTCAGATACAATCTAATTTGTTTTTCAAGGGAACAAATTGAATGTTTGGAATTAAAACTGTATATACCCCCTACCAAAAGGTGGTGACTTCTTAACCGAATTCACTGTCGCTAAATACCTGTGCTCAGGAATTTACACGATTTTGGAACAACAAATGATATACTGGTAGCCGTTGCTGACCACGTTATAATACAAAAGTATGGAAACCTTAAGATTCCATCGAATTGTTAACTTTAAAAATATAACGTAGCAATTCTATGCAAAGTGTTGAATTGCTCATATAATTGCTCCTATAATTCATCAAAAATGTAGGAAATTGCCGAACTTGTATTTATTCTTCAATTTAGACAATAAATCATTTTACAATTAAAATAACGACTGAATTACTAACTTCAACAAATTTTCAACAAAATATATACTTTTACTCTCTTATTTAGGAATTTGCAATTTCTTCAAAAATTGGTCAATTAATGACTTTCTTTAGACTAAATTTGGCATGTTGGTTGTTAGTTTGCAACTTAATGAAGTGTTGATATATTTAATATGTGTTTGGAAATAGGCAATTTGTGGCAAATTGCTAACATACTATGATACTAACTGAAAAATTACCGTAGTCAATTAGTTGAATTTTGCTAATATATTTAAAAAAAGTATACACATCAACAGATATTGATTACTTTGCAGGGCTTTGGGAGATTTAGAGCTTAATGATAAGAATTGTCACTTGTCAGGATGGCATGTGTGTGCCTACAATGATAATTAATTTCATACCCGCATCATACCTAGCATCAAATATAACAAGGGAACGGTGTATGGAGGGGAGGGGCAGTATATATAGAATGGAATCCTTTCGAAGAAAAGTCATCCTAGACTAGTGGAGACGATAGGTACAAGACTTGACCCACTCCCAACCCCCGTCGTCGCGGAACACCAGGGGTTTAAGAGAGGAAGAAGCCTTCGGCACCTGGAGTCCTTATCGACAGTGTTGCAAAGTTAGAGAAAGGTTGCTAGCTGTGTTCGCAACTGTTCGCTCATGAGCCCATCGAACCATTGGCCCCCAGGCCCCAAAGTTAATCGTAACGCCACTGAACTATCATGTCCCTTTTGCAATGAGACTGTAGCCATGTGATCTCGACGGCGTTACGTCAAGGGATTAAATACGTCCATCATATATGATTCTATGGTTCAAGGTGAATGAGCGATCCACATTATAAACTATACATTTGAACAGAACATGGTCTTAAACAACAGGTATAGGTTAAAAAGAAATGTGAGAGTGATTCTTGTCAATTAGCTCCGTATATCGCTGTCATATCCTGCTGCAGTCGTTCCCATTCGTCAGTCATACATGCATGTGCTATATTGTCTTGGAATAAGAGTTATTTAAGAAAAAAGTCACCCTAGATGGAGCCAGGTAATGAAAACCAAACTGCTTAACCGATCCAACCTCAACCTCAAACAACAACTGATATTGCTTACTTCAAATCATCAATTTGAAGTGACGTAATAATACACTCATCCAGGGTCTAGAGTTATAAAATTGTCACTACTGATTGAGTTTTAATAAACGGTTGTATGCAACGATAACACCGATAAGCAATATACCGTTATTTTGCCAATCTTGAATTTGTGATGGCGACAACTCAAAATGTATATTATTCATCGGTAATAAAAACAAAAGATAATTGGAACGAAAGAACGAATGAAAGTTTGTAAAGATTCGAAAAGGAAGTTTATATCATGTGAACTTTGGTTAGTGACATCGTTTTGTATATACACAACGTGATAAAGTAAGTGAACTTTGAGTGATCGTCTCGATCTGTCTCAGTGTGAGCTTTTTCTGCCATACAGTTGTCAAGGACAGACATTATGTTCTCGGCCTTTTGGCTAAGATCATATGTGGTATCTGTTCCCTTTCGAGGGAATGTAATGGTGATACACCCGACGATGATCACACAGTCACAGTCCCGATGCAAGGGGGCTGTGGTTGAGAGCGGATCAGTCGTTCGGTAGTTTGATTTTCGTGCCCAGGTTATTTCCTGGGTGACTTTTCTTAAAAAGTATATGTTCTCATGTAGGCTAGACTTGTAGTACGAGTGCAACAGCATGAAAACGAGTATAAGGAGGAGTTCATTTGGTTGGAGTATACTAATACGGGTATACAAAGCTTAAGTGCAAAGCAGTAAAAAGCACGACTTCAATGCACGAGTACAATAATTACACGAGTACAAAGCATGTACGACTATTCATATTCTATATCGATGTAACCTGGATTTTCCAACTGTAGCACTGCAAGTAGGCTGAAAATCGATCATCTTGAGTACGAGACTACATGCAACAATGTTAGAGTACGAGTACCGATATGTACTCACCACAGGTCTGCTTCGAGAAAAAATGAGACTTATCAAATTGATTACCTTCTACTGGGGTTACAGAGGCCTAGAGAGAATCCATGTCGGGCCCCGGGACGATTACCAGTACTTTTGAATTTTCATTCTTTAATTTATGAAAATACCTTATTCTTTGCCCGATATTTTCTCGTCGAGTCCGAAACTCTACTCTGGTTTTATATGTCCCCTGACCCCCTCTCGCCAGGCCTGACGATTACTGACTGCAAACGAGTAGGCTAATGAACATCAAGCCAAACGATAGCCATGAATGGCATACCTGTTAAAACTTTTTGGTTTGCATTCTGTGTTGAAATTTCTTAAATTACCCGACAACTAAATTTAAAATATAAGGTAGGCTACACGAAAACGTAATGTGTTATGTTCATCCCTCAACAGAACCGATGACATCAGATCATAAAAGTTCACTAATTATGAAAATAAACATGATTATAGATTACTTATAGAAGGATGTCTGTTGGTGTGCTGGAATAAACATGTTTGTCACTCACGAATACTACAATATGTTTTTAGATCTATCATTTATTTCAACATGACATGGCATGTTGAAATTAGTACAGAGAACGGTATACCAGTATACACACACTAGTGGACATACTAAATCGCAAATGTGCACCCGCATCTTACAGCCTACCACGGAACATAACACGTCTAGCTATAACGTTAGGCTAACACTAAACAATAACCGTCAGAAACGAACTAACGATTAAAAGTTGCAAACATAATCATATGTTGCACTTCAAACTCAATAAAAACATTATCCTAATTGGAAACGATAATTTAAGCCGATTGGGGAAGGAATCAATCATACCTACGGCAAAAGTTGCACTGAAACGCGGCGTCTTCGTTGTGCGAATTGCATAGGCCTATTCAGTGCTACACATGGCCGGATGTTGATATGTAGCTGAATAATTACTGTGAATTTGCATGGGACTTTGTGGTTAACACAGTATGATATGTTACTACTTAAAATTAAGTGCATAAGTAGGCTACACAGAAGTTATTCACATTTACAGTGTGCTATCATTTCCATTTTTGGATAACATGGTAAACTGAGATTTTCAAAAAGCAAACATGGAAATTACTGATTACAGTTTAAAACTGTTAGAATAAAACATTTTACTCTGTTACGTAAATTAACAGCTATTTCGTACAGTATGGGTCTGTACAAATCTGCTATATGTAAACAAAACATTTATGCCACATTAATCAAGAACTGAGGTTATGATTGTTGTAAGGATGGAAAGTAACTGCAAATGAGAAATGAAAAATATGATGATGAAAATTATAATAAGTGAACAAAAAACAGAGATTATGTTAGTTCCGTAGATTATTAGTTGTTCAGATCCTTTCTGAAAAGTATACCGGTATCTGAGGCCCATAATGACACATATAGGCCTATTTGCTAACCTCTTTTGTGCGTATTAATATTGCATGTTTTGTTTAAATATTATAATAAATTTTGATCATTGGTATTGCTATGTAAAGTTCTGTTGTACAATGTTGATGAAACTATGGAATTGTTTAATTAATCACAAGATTAATCATTTGAATGGTATCACATTTGCACCCCCCCCCCCTCCTCAAATATTGTGCGGACACGGTTGGACTGTGCTATCGAGTCCAAGTTCAAGTAACCAACTCCGAGCACAACCTTCTCCAAGACCAAGTCTGAGTCCAAATCCAGCAGAAGAAAATGGACTCGGATCATCCAAGCATGCTTATTACCAACAATCAATGAGTTTTAGTTTGATTGCGGGTTGTTTAATTATGTCTGAATATTAAAAGATAAAGGGTTGGTAAAACAAATTATAAGATTTAAGATTACAAGTGATGAAAGTAAAATACTTTCCTGAACTCAACTCACATGTAATGAATGTTGTAGAATCACCTATTGGCCGTTTAACTTTTTTAAAACATTAATTGTCTGTTCTGAATATGCATAACTTTCCGGCACAGTTTCCGCCCAAATGTGGTGTGGCCTATATTTCGAAAAATCAAACAAAAGACCTCGTAGCAGGGGAGGGGGAGGGGGGAGTATAAGTGACAATGACTTCATTCAAGTTTGGAGGTGAGGGTCTGGGTGGATGTCTATAACTACATATAGTTTATGGAGTCTTCAAATATAGTCATATTTTACCACGATAAACGGGGTTATTGAAAAACTTGTTTTAATGGGGAAAACCCTATACTGTTTAATTCAAGGCAATAAAACAATTCTTCCGTAATTGTACTACCTGTGTACTTCCATCCTCAATTTATTCTTCTCATTAGCATGATGCTTGCTAACTTTATAAAGAAAGGGCGGATTGTCTTATCTAAAAGTGCAACCCGTTTATGTGTAAACGTTTCGCCATGAACAGTTAGACATTCGTTTATAGCTATATATACGTGCAAAATATTGATGATGAATAACAACCCTTAACAATTAATCTCATAATTTCATATCAAAATATGACTAAGACTCTAGTTATTCAATTGTCTGTGTTGCTGATAAAAGGACAGTTGTGTCAAAACTCGGATAACAAATTCCCATAATCGTCTCAGAGATGCGGGTTTCAAACTTGACATTGACAACCATCTCAGGGATTTTTTTCTACCAATATTTTCGAAATGATTAAATGCGTATAAAAGATCGCCAAAGTGTGATTGGTAAATTTCGCTCTCTGCCCGGAGTCGGGTCCGGTAGGATTGTATTAAGGAGGAGGTGCAGCCCTGCGGTTGTTCAAACTGACTCCCATGTAAAGGGGTTCGGGTTCACCCCCCCCCCCCCCTTCTCTCTCACACAGAAAATTGTTTAACCTGCGTACTTCCATCCTCAATTTATTCTTCTCATTAGCATGATGCATGCTAACTTAATAAAGAGAGGACGGAATGTCTTATCTAAAAGTGCAATCCACTTATGTGTAAACCTTTCGTCATGAACAGTTCAACATTGTTTTAAAGAGCAGTGCAAAATATTGGAAATGAATAACAACCCTTTAGAATTTATCAAATATGATTAAAACTCTAGTTGCTGTGTTGCTGATAAAAAAGATAAGGACATTGAATAACAAATTCCCATAATCTTTTCAAAGATGCGGGCTTCAAACTTTACATTGACAACTATCTCAGGGATTTTTATACTATTACACTCAGAACATTGATGTTTCAGACGCCAGTTTGTATTCTGAGGCATATTCAATTTTACAGGTTGCATCTAAAGCTATCCATGGTATGTAACTCCTGACATGCAATCAGTCCTTCTTGATCCAAATTCAAAAAAGCATTTTCGTTGTCACGTGTGGCTGTATCAGTATAATCGTTTACCGATGGGTCTTGAGAACAGTCCCACCACACTCCAGAGCAGTGGCGTAGCCAGAGGGGGGCAATGCCCCCCCCCAATTTGCTTTGTGCTACGGTCTTGCCCCCCAAATGAAATCCAGTGATGTATTCAAAATACTTCTTTTCTAAAAAAATTCGAGTTCTAATCACAAGTATTCATACCTCAGGGCTCATGGTCATACTTCATATAAGGTCAGAACTTGGTAATCAGTGTGTCATGTTCCACTGAACCATTGGATGTGTATTTGTGCAGACGAGGTGCCCATTAATACATATATTTCTTTGTAATTCCTACCATCAACCATCACGGGGTTTCCCCCCTTAAGAAAAGTCTTGTCCTCTACCAATAGAATGCTGGCTACGCCACTGGTCCCCTCACAGGATTTCTAAGTACCATAAGCATTAAGAATTTTTGTTTTATAATTTGCATATTGTTAAATCTTGACTTTCTAATTATTAATTAATAAAATGTGCTGTTAAGAACTTTTAAGAGCTAGAAACCCCAAATTTTACATCCATAATGAATAGGTATGATCCAGTAGGCCAACCTTGCCTAACTCCAGGTTAAATATAAAAAATAAATTAAAAAAAAAAAAATCATTTTTGCTGTTTAGTGACCAGCATTACAAACACTAGTAATGTCATTATTATGAAAAACCCTTAACACATTGCCCCAGGCTCTTAACAACTAAAAGTATGATTAAGTTTTATGAATAAAATTAAACTCTTATTTGAGCTTGTGTCATATTCCTTCTAGCAGCTGATGAAGAAGAAAACCTGGCATGTTATACTCTGACAGAAAGTCTTTGAGATCTAATAGTTTCACTGACGAACCAGGTTTTAAGAAAAAGCATTTGTTTAGTGCCAATGAGGATTTTAGGTACTAGATCTAACCTTGTAGTCAATAGCCTAGTCACTAACTGTACAATCCTTTTTCAGTAAAAGGTATTTTGTTTTCCAAAGATATGGGATCCTTGACTAATTTCAAAATTAAAACATCTCCCATTTTCTCCCAATATTATTACATTTCTCATTATTATAAACATAATTCATGGAGTTGACAACTAACTGTTCTATTTATGACCAGCTGATTTGGATGGTCATACGAAGTTTGCTGAAAATGATTTCCTGTATGCTTTATTTTTTCAATGAAATTAACAATTTTTTCTTAAAATTTACAGATTCCAGAGCAAAAGAATTCTTGTTAACTTCAATCTCATGCCCACCTGGAACAGACCTAGTCTCTCTTCTGCCCGCCAGCCTCAAGACGTTACAACGTCAGATGTTCGAGATTGCTCTCCTATTCTCTAAGTTGGTGAAGCACAACAGATCTGTCTATGGACCTTACTACTCACAGATTATTGCCAATTTACTGCAGTTACCAAGGTGATTCTTAGTTACCAAGGTGATTTTAGACCTCTGGACCAGACCACACTTTGAAAGGTGCTAGGGAGAGCAGCATAGGTGAAGCAATCTTTATTGTCGACTTTGAAGTGCAACGAAATCAAGATTCAAAAGTTTACATATGCTTTGGATTCGATCCCAACAACTGCATCAGATGTTAGGAAATGTGGTGCATTATGTTTTGTGGCAGATAACAGTTAGAATATAATGGTTATCAAAACTGGTCCCCAAAATTGATCACCAAAAACATTAATCAACTGGTCAAACTTTCATTTGTTCTTTTACTGCCTCTCTGACATTAATTTCAATCTCTGATATATTTACTTGACCTTTTTTTTTTAACTCTCCCCCAGTCTTGGATAATATTTTGAAGAGTCAGCTTAACCAGTAATGAACTTTAAGAAAATTTGATCAGTTCTTAGCAAACTGAAATTTGGAGAATAAGTAGGTCAACCATCACAGGCATTATACGATGGATGTCCACCGCTCCCTCTGCTCCCACACCCTTCCCAACCTCCTTCCAAACATTTGCTCCTTCACAACAAGTCTCCTCCCACCATCCTTCCTCTTCCCAAGATATTCTTCACTCTTCCCAACATTCTCCTTTCTAAAATCCTCAATCCAATCCCAACACACAGCTTCCCCTTCCCCTTCCTCAGTGCCTACCTACTTTCTAACTCTCCTCCCATCTCAACACCTCCCCGTCCTTTTATACATCCTCCCCCTTCCTTAATCTCTCACCCACTTCCTAACACATTCCCCTTCCCAACACCTTTTTCCCTTACCTAATCCCCTTCCTCCTTCCCCTCCTCACTGCAGTACCTATTCCTCTACTTTGTACATACTTGGGGTTTCATGCGGGGAAGTTACACCTTAATATCAACACCATGAGGAGGACAAGTCCAGTTTATATGGAATTTTATGGAACGCCAAAAGGACCACGACTGATGATGATAATGTGATATTGCATTTACATTCTAATATACAGCAAATACACCATAATGTACTTAGTTTACACGATTATAGTAAGATTTTACATGATGATAATAATAAAGTCCACAATAATAATAATAATAAGAAATACACGATGATAATCAAATTAACGATACTATTAAAACTGCTGACGATATTAAACACTGGCGTATGCAAATGCGTATGAATATGTATATACATATGCATGTTATTCATAAGGTGAACCTCACAACTCACATACAGGTTAGCTGATTGTTATGTTTTCACTGTTGTAGAGTGTTGTAGAGTGTGACTCATTTACTCGTATAACCAATCACAACTTAGGATACAGAAGTGCTAATTATCCTGTCCGCGACGGGAACAGAATACCATGGGTACACAGTTGTGCTGACAGCCAGTCAGCCAGTTGGGATAATTTCCTAATGCTAATACCTCTCTAAAGTGTAATCCAATATCATGCTTAAAAGCACTGGTATTGGCAGTACAAATTGTTCCTAACCTTGATCTGATAGAAAAATGATATTCATACTGCTCGTACTGACAATATGAGTGCTCTGAAGTGGGACATGACACTACAGTATAGAAATAATTGTCCCAAATGGGTGCAGCCAGTCCAAAATCTCATACATATGCATACGCATATGCAGACTCGGCCTTCTTATCGTAAGCAGTTTAGATTATCACCGCATACTTTCTTATTATAATCGAGTAACTTCTTATTATAGACATACAGTTTCTAATTATTATCATGTTTTTTATGATGATTGTGTAGGTGCTTATTATCCCTGTGTATCATCTGCATATCGAGTTTAATCAGCACATTATCATTTTTTAAGCAGTACATCGTATAAACTGACTTTATACTCAAATAGAGTTTTATTTTAATCATCATCTGTTGTTTTCAATTTTGGCGTTCCATAGAATTGATCCCTTTAGTTGTCATGTAATATGACTCATACTCCTCTACCCCTGATCACGATCTTGCTGGTCCATTTGTAACAGTGATGGGTACATGCATTGCCTATATCTCTTCACTGTTTTACACCCTGCTGTTGTACTATCTATAAAATTTATAGCATTTAAAGAGCACTGTATAAATTTTGAAGTTTGTTCCCTTCTTTTCATGTACTGTGAAGTAATTCACTCTATTTTTGTCACAGTGGCTTCTCGGCCTTTTGGCTAAGATCATGTGTAGTATCTGTTCCCTTTCGAGGGGAATTGTGATGCACACCTGACGATGATCACACAGTCACAGTCCCGATGCAAGGGGACTGGGGTTGAGAGCAGATCAGTCGTTTGGTAGTTTGGTTTTCGTGCCAAGGTTCTTTCCTGGGCGACTTTTCCTTAAAAAAAGTATTTTTGTCACAGTTGCAAGCCTTAGGATGGTCAGATATTCCATGTGTAATATAGCCGTTTCTTGGGATCATGATATTGGGATGTGGTTGCTATTTGACCTTTGCAGTATTACTGTGGGTTGTAAAAAGACAGATTGACCACTTCTGATTTGGTCAGGTGGTATTGGTGCAAGCAGGGGCTAGTTAGAATTAACTTGAGAGTGGCCTCGTTGCTGTATTTGTATGTGTTTTGCTGTGCTCATGTCTGTTCGGAGATGGAGCTTTTATTGCTATTTCCTTTATGCAGCATCTGGACATCACCTCTT
>JAAAKB020270128.1:0-17966 GCA_010014835.2 Apostichopus leukothele
AGTTTACACCTCCCATCTCCCCACAAATAAAAAAACTAGCTACGGGCCTGCTATGACGGTACCTTATAAAGGCACAGTTTGAAATGTTATTCCTGATCACTTTGATCCTCCCATTTCGTTTAAATCTGCAGCTTCCTGATCCTATGAGAGACTTAACTGAATTTATCCCGTGAGATTTCCCCCGAGGCCAGGATTTACTGCCTATAAAAGAAGCAATGACGATAGGCGAAATATTGATATTAACAGGGAATGTGTTATCTCTCTTTCAACATGTTTTAACTGATCGCGTGCTGCCATACATGATAGCTACGCTTGTCCACTTTCACTTCAACAATTTTCCTCAACCATTTCGAATCGTAAGGCTAAAGATAAAAAGAGTTCAACGATAAGGTCAAGGTCGATGTGACCACAACTGTCCACCCGCAATATCGTCGTAGTCATACGACATATCAGAAGGAATAGGTGTGAAGGCATAGGTCAGTGAAGGAACGTTATTGTAGACCTACTCGTGGTCGCAAAGTAAGTTGATATTATATATACACTTGATAATTTTGGTAGTTATCGTCGCAAGGCAAATGTTGCTATAAAAACAATTCCTATCGCCATGACGGCATTAATTGTCACTTCAATGTTATTATTATACAAGGAGCTACCAACATCTTACTGACAGTTAAGATTTTTGTTTAGGTTTGCATCAGATATATGAGTTGGCCTAGCTGTTAGGTTCCATGCAACACTATGTTCATTTTATGATGACCAACACGATTGCGAAAGGTTACCACTGAGCCTTCGGCATCGTAACCAAAGACCCGTTTTTATACCGAAATAGCCGGATCAGTTATGAAAGGCATTTACTGTATTAAAGGCTTAATTGCGAATAATGGTGATTTTTTTCACTTTCGAACTCTTCATGTTCAAATTATGATGTATTATGGGCTTAATTATCAATGCTATTTAAATCCTTATGGAAGGAATACTTTAAGAATCTTGATTAATTATTAATCCTGTAAAATAACTTTTGTCTTGTATTGAACTCCAGGGATAAACTTAGTTGTAAATCTGTCTACAATATCTTAGTCCACTCTCTCGCAGTGACAAACAAATCTCTTCTTATATTGGTGTCGTAAAAAAGCTTAGTGTGGATTTCTCGAATGTAGAGATGGTGATATAGCGTGTTACCATGTTCCACATGGTATCCTAACACCACAAAGGCAATGGGGATATCTAGCCTAACCATCTGTTTAATCGCTGAAACTTGATGGAGCTCTGTACGGTTCCATTAATTTTCAATTGTTCTAAAGATATAAACCCAAGGTGGTTTCAGTATAAAGAGTTATTCACCGTCTTATTCCTACAAATTATGCTTATCTCTATAACATTAATGCCGTGGAATCTAACCCAGTGCAATCTATGTCATAGCTAAGCCATGGATATAGAACACACGTTTGCTTACTGCCCATTTGTTCATTTATTGTGGGAATTCCTAATACACTCCTGCTTGAAAATGGAGAAATGTGATTTAATCTGCATGACACAAAAATGATGATACTATAACTAGGATGTAAACTGAGGTGATCATGATTCTATATGTTCAATATAATACCTATTATCCTTAACATTAATGACAGCAGCCACACAGTGGTGGGCCATTAGTAATAACACACAAGAAATATATATCGGAACACCCTTACAAACAGTGGCGTACTAAACCAGTGGAGGGGGAGGCCACCCTGGGTATCAGACAGGGGGGGGGGGGAGTTGCCATGCAACAGCCTCCCCAAAATATTGGAGAAAAAAGAGAAATAGATAAGTGAAGTAAGACTGGGAACTCCTTAAACAAAAAATAAGTTCTGAGCTTTGCCAAAAATAGCACCATTTTGCATCTAAGCCAACTTACATAAACAAAAGTTCTCAAAAATTTAGACCCTCTCTCAGGACAGCATCCCTTGCACAGGGTGACAAAGGCAGGATCCAACCCGGGTGCCAACTATTCTAGGTACTCCACTGCTTGAAAATGACAATACCAATAGAATCAAACTCACAACTGACATCAGCATGTTAATGCCGCTGGTGTAGTAAGTTTCGAAAATTCATGCAAAAACTTTCTGCCCCCCCACCCCCGGAAAACAATTACCATTGGGACAGTCCCATACATCCATGAGAATGATGTTAGGAACAAAATTGAAGTTTAATATATTGCAGATCGTTACTAGCCACTGCTGTTAGTACATGTTGAATGTCTGAAAAACTGTTCATTTTTGAGAAAGAAGTGACCCTTCAAACAGCTAACTTGGTTAATCAATTTAAAGTGAGTGCACTATGTAGTCTAGTACACAGACCGTTATGTCAGTTCCTCAAATGCAATACAGAACTCAATGGGCTAACAGTATAGACTTAGAAAGTTTGGGGGTGAAACTAAATGTTGGAATACTTCCATTACTGCTGTTATCTTCGACCACATGGTAGCCTAACACCACACTAAGCCAATGGTGAAATCTAGCCTAACCATATGTTTATTCGTTGAGATTGTGACGCAGTTATAGGCTATAAGATATCCATGGAATACTTTCATTATTGCTGTTATGACCACATGGTAGCCTAACACCAAACTATGTCAATGGGAAAATCTTGCCTAACGATCAGTTTGGGGGGGGGGGGGGGGAACAAACTTTGCGTAGCCAGGATTCGGGTAATAAATTAGCCTAGGAACCGGTAGTAACGCGTCGGTCGGGTACCCCGTGCAAACACTAGTGTTTATGCCGAGTTTTGCTAAATATTAAAGATTTGCTAGTGACCGGACTTATCCTCTTACTGTTGTGTAGTTTTCCAAATCAGAATTTTAATGACCGTACTTGCAAGGTGTCCTTTTGAAATTGTTAATACCAGGGTCATGTCTGACAGATTGTAGCTGGCAGAATATTAACTTGTTCATACTCACCAAAATCAAATGTATGCCTAGGGCTCTGAGATGCCTATAACTTTTGTTCCTATGTATATTCACCAAAATCAAACGTGTGTCTAGGGATTTTGAGACGGCAAAGTATTGCTTCATTATGTCAGACTTTAATGGGCATTTTGCTGGTCAAGTTGTGTCAGGACAAACTAGGTCGGGTGAAGAGGTAGTTGAATTTGTGGTATGTAACTTAATACATACGCCAAAAGTGAATTGATTTGCACACTTGGTCTGTCCTTTGTTTTTCTATGAATGGTCAAAATCAAATGGCTTGCCATGGCAAGGTTTGACTTTTACTATTCTTTAATTCAGTCAGTTTTTGACAAAGATGTTAGTCGTTGTCTTAGACTGACAATTGTCATCAGTTGAGCAGTGACTTTGTGACCTTGCATGAGCAGGGTTTATTTATGTCAAATACTCTTATTTTCTCTGTTGTTTGCATTTAACATTTGTGTGATAAAACCGGATGGCTGATGGGATTGTCGATGGTGAAAATAGCCATCCGTAATTTTGTTGTCCGTTCGATTCGATTGTATGTTTAACCTTGTAGTTTGATAATCGTTATGATTTGTCTATGTTTTTCTTTATTTCGACAAATTTGATAAGCAATCTGATAAAATAAGAATTTGCGTGTGGAGAGCATTTCCTATAAAAAGGGGATGCTTCCTGTGTGCGAGGGAGAGAGTTATTTTTTAGTCTCAGTAAGAGTTCAGAGTTTGAACTGACTTGAAGTTAGAGTTGCAGTTCAGGACTAACTTCTGTTGATCCTGAGAGCTGGGATGGAGTATGGAGAGATTAGTTAACTAGTCGTTCGCCATGTAGCCATGAACTTTTCATTATTGCATCTTATAGTTAGCAGTGATCTATATATCTGTTTAACAGGTCTTGTTGTGCTCGTTCTTCGTTCCCGTGTCTAAATTGGGATCCCAACAGTACATTCTAGACTGAGAAACAGAAGCAATAAATTGTGACAGCTACCACCTACCATGTTACTCTACTACTCTGTCCTGTCGTTGTTTACTGTCGTGTGAATTTCTTCTCTCTGATTTAACTAAGACACTACAATATCTTAACATGCAAGCTCATTATCATAACATCATGGAAGTAGTAAAATAGTTATCACTTCAAATGTTAAGCGAGTTAGCTATTTGGCTGAATTGTTCCTTTCCGTCATCGAAAAGAATGAACTTAATTTATTGACAGTTTCAGGACACAAGATGCATGTCAACAGATATCTGGGGTTGGGTATGGTAATAGACCATATTACATTTAGAATTGAGACTGGTATAAAGAGAGAAGTGAAGTGAATATAAAGTATAAATCTGTAGCATTAACAAGTTAAACTTAAAATGTACTACATTATCGTCTTTATAAACACCCACCAGGCAAAACTAAGAAGGATGAAGTCCCTGATTATTGGAGCTGATGTCGGAGGGACAAACACAGATGTAGTCTGCATGCACGACAAAACCGTTATAGCTTTTGAGAAGGTGCCCACCACTGATGATATAACAACAGGTCTACAGATGGCCATCAGCAACACTCTCAACAAGTTACCTAAAGGAGGTCAGCTGGTTTACTGCAAAGCTATTCATTTCAAAAAACAAAATATTTGCTAATCTTTATTAAATTTTCAAAGACTTAAAAGGGGACAAAAACCCAAACTATTATCTTTGGCAACTATGAAAGAGGTATTTGTGTGGAACAATTCCCTGTAGTAGTCGGTTAGTTTGTAGTGCAGTTAAAACTACTGGAGCGCTAATTGTTAAAAATGGTGGCTGACCAATGGGGAGGACATGTGCAGTGTGAAGGGTGCTGGTATAATTTGAGCATCAGCATGGAAGATAAACTTTACATGTTTAGGCAATGTTTTGGTATTTTTGACTCTGTGCATCTAGGTCTGCCAGAATTTCTTCAATGTCATCATTTAAATAAATTCCTACATCAGTTATTAAGTAATGCAGCAGGACAAAAATCCCCTAACATAAGCTTTATGAGTAACTATAAGTCCAACAATTGTAATGTTACAGCCTATCAGGTCTCTGCACTGTGTCTGACATAAACCAAACAATAAATGTTTCAACAGAATGGTCTGTCACCATGGTGAATATTGGCACAACACATTTTGTCAACGCCTTGGTCCAACGCATTCAACTTGCCCCTGTTGCTGTAGTTCGACTCTGTGGGCCTTCATCCGTTGACTTTGGCCCTTTTGATGATTATCCCGATGAACTGTCAGCCGTGATTGGTGCTAAGTGCTACTTTGTGAATGGTGGTTACCAAGTGGATGGTTCCATTATAACAGAGGTAGATGAAGAGGAAATTATTCCTGTCATCCAAGAACTTAAAGACAGCAAGATTGAGAATATTGTCATTTCAGGAATATTTTCCCCAGTGAATAATAACCAGGAGAAACAGGTAAGACAGATGTGCATGCATATTTCGATACAATGTTTAAGTCCAATCACTTGTACATCCCATCTCTACCTGCCCATGGAATGGTGTAATATCCAACACATTTCTATATTATAATGAAACCACTGTCGTCTATGCTACGGAAATCACTCTACAATGAGGCGAATTCATGGCAGATATTACCAAACTTATTGCCTGGATTTGGTTGTGAACACTGAACATGCCATTTAATTCGAACTTTCCCCCTCCTTGCAAGTATGCAAGAAAGGACAAAGATATGAAGGTATTAATAAAAGTTCAACATCACACAAAAACTTTGAATTTTTTTTATGTCAATTTCTGTTGTTTTACTTTTATTTTTTAAGGTAGAACAAATATTCAGAAAGCACTACTCTGGAGTAAGCTTGACCTTGTCCTCAGATGTTGGATCCATTGGTTTATTAGAGAGAGGAAATGCTGCCATTTTGAATGAATCATTCAAACCACTATGCCACAGGATCATCTCTGCCTTGTCTCTGGCACTCCGAGAACTGAAATTGGATTGCCCTTTCTTTTTTACTCAAAATGATGGCACATTAGTCAGGTATGAAATTTGCACGCTGCAAATCCATAGAGGGGGTGTGAGATTGTACAAATCCCCCCTCCCCAGCCCCAGCCCTGATCTAGATCGCATACAAAATAGTTATTACCATAGCCATGTGTGTATATAAACCTCAGAATACACCATTTCCATCTACATATTTTGTTGCTAGGGGAAAACCCACTCTTCATGAGATTAAGCTTTAGTAACTGTTAATTAAATCATCACTCTTGATAAATGTTTTCCATAATGTATCCTGTTGTAAGGTAAATGTTGTCATGCAGTAATTAATAAGAAGAAATAACATGCATCCCTCCAAAATAACATCCCTCCAAAGGTGTTTTAAATGGTATGGCTTCTGTCCTTTGTATATAAATCCAGGAACATTGAGCAACTGTGATTTCCCACTAGCAGGACTGAATAAATTTTCTACATCGTTGATAAAAGCAAAGATCCTCATGGTGGTACATTTTACTTAATAAGTCGGTTTAGTTACAACTTGGTGTTTTTGTCCATTCTGTTACTGTTACTTGTCATTTAGCCTTTGAAGAAGTTCCTGCTAGGATCGAACGTCAGGCCAACTTACTTTTACACATTAGTTACAACTTGTGTAATTTTATACAGAAATCTGGAAACAGCCAACAGGATGAGTTAACATTAATTACCAATATGACAAATCAACCTTGGGTTGGGTTTGTGTCAGAGTCATTGCATAGCAAACATTTCAAATGCTCAGGGCCAAGGGGTCATCTGTATTTATTGTCTTTAATTTAGCCTTGAACCTTAAAGATGGAGTTAACTTCTAGCTTGTATGTTGTATTTGGATTTTCTTACCCCTGAAAATAATTAAATGATTAATTAAAATTTCATCATTTGAGGAGAGAAACCTTCTTTACAAAAGTGTACTTTGTGAAAGTTTCTGAATTGGTTTACATGTGTCATTGCAGTCCTGTAGGAGCTTCAGACTTCCCCATCAAGATAATGGGATGCGGTGCTGCCAACAGCATCCGAGGGGCATCTCATTTATCTGGTACGTCGAGCCCAGCTGTTTGTTCACATTCATGAATATCATTATGATGTGTTATAGTGCTTTGCATTGACTGTGATATATCAGTATGTATCTAATTTTAGGACATCCATTACTCAACTGCCATATATAAATTAGGTCATTAGCTTGACTAGAGAAGTTGTAATTGAACACAATATTGGTAGAATTGGTCAATTCTACATGAAACAAATCTCTTGGTGACAATTACTTTCTCTCTCCAATGAGCTCTTTAATTTTGCAATGCTTCTTTCCAGTGGTGATATTGCTGTACAAGCCTTATGATCCCTATATTTTTATGAGTAACATTTTTCTTCGTCCACCATACTAACTTATGCTGGTTCAGGCTTCTTCCAGGTGGTTGTCAGGTGGAAGGGTTGATCATCATCTCCAAAGTACACCCTGAACATGATTATATTTCTATAGTTTAATTACTTTTTACATCTCACTACTTCAGCCAGATCCCTATATATCAAAATTATCGGTTTAATTCTTCAGGTATCCAGAATGGATTTGTGATTGATATCGGAGGAACCACCACTGATATTGGGTCCCTCAATGGAGGCTTTCCTAGGCAAACATCATCTGTTGTTAGCAAGGCTGGTCTAGTTTTAAACTGCACAATGCCAGATGTGTTGAGCATCAGATTAGGTGGTGGATCAGTTGTATGTCCGAAGCCATTGATAAACTCTGTAAGTACTGAACACAAATTTGTCCCTCAACACTGCCAGGACATAATTAGGGATACTAACAGTGGAAAATGTATTGTAATAGAAGAGAAGAATACAATATTTAGATATAAATTTTTGATAAGACTTGTTGTATGCTTGTATTTGGAAACAAACTTACTATGTAAGGTATTAAGGAAAAGGTACAAGGAGAGTCAAACAATCACACACACAACAAAATTATCATTTTACCAGAGACATACATGTGGCTTACAATCAATATGGAGTTTTTATCCAATTTTACAGTAAATAGAGAACTTTGCTAAAATGATGTTTGCTTGGTGATTGGTTGTATTTATGTGGTTTCACTGCTGTTTCATATTTGTCCTAAGATTAAGGTTGATGTGGGTCCTAAAAGTGTTGGACATACACTGACTGAGGCGGCTTTAACATTTGGTGGATCCACTCTTACAGCCACTGATGTGGCCTCTGCCTACTTGAAGGTGGATGTTGGGGACAGAGACAAAGTGAAAGTGACCACATCTGTTCTAGAGGAGGCAAATGAAGTGATCCAGTGTATGCTGGAAGAATCTGTAGATCGTATGAAAGTAGGACATCTTTGTATTTAATTTATTTCTTAAATCAACAAAGTATAGAATTATCATCAAATAGAGTAATAATGCTTAACTTGTCTATACGGATTTATACTGTAACATAATATGCAGTCTACCACAAGTACTGCACAATGACATATACAAACAAGTTTATGTAGAGGGTCACGCAAAAGTATTCTTGGGGGGGGGGGTATTTTCCCAACATTCCTGGTACTTCTAGTAACATTTATTTAACAAACATTTTGGAAAAGGTATAAAAGCTGTATAGAAATGAAAAATTCCTATCCATCAAGTAACAGTCACTTCGATGGTGTCAATACCAAGAAATTTATCACCTTGAACATGATTAACAAAGTTTTTACTCTTACAAAGATGACCCTTTTTATGTTCATTCTGAACAACATTTGTGACAAGTATTTTGGAAAACCATCAAATGATATTAAAGATAACCATTTTAGATACAACCAAATAAAACTTTTAATTGTTTTGATATATTTCTGATTACTATTTACAAAAGGTAAGCAAAGAAGCTGTTCCGGTAATATGTGTTGGTGGTGGAAGCATTCTCAGAGACAAAAACAGAAAAGTTCCAGGAGTGACAGAGTTCATCCAACCTCCATATTATCAGGTAACCAAACCATTGCCTCATTATAATAATAGAGTTTAAACAATAGAGAGTAAATAGAGAGTAAACAAGTGAGAAGTTCATCTAGAGGCCATGCCACAAAGTCAGCACAATTTCTAGCTTACCTTAACTGCTTGCTTGATAGAAGTAGTTTATGGTTTACTAACGATACATTAATGGCCGAAATTTGTCAAGAATAATACAGTACTAACAATTAGTAAAAATTTGCATAATTACAGCAAGCCACAGTTAATCCATTTTTTAAATTATTTTGTAATCCTTGAAAAAGAAACAAGCAGAAAAACTCTTTGGCAATAGCTTGCTTCAAAGCAGTGAACTTGGCATTATGAGCAAAGCAAATTTTTATTTAAAATGGTTTTTATAAACTGTAAAAAATGACTGATAACCATTGTTTTTTGAAGGTTGCTAATGCAGTTGGTGCAGCATTGTGCCAGGTGAGCGGCTGTGAAGAAATTTTACTAAATATGACTGGACTAAGTAAAACAGAAGCCTTGGAAAAGCTGCGGAAATGTGCCATTGAGAAATGCTTGATGAATGGAGCTAAAAGAGAATCCATAAGGGTAATTGACATGTTTTGATATTTTTGTTCTACTATCAACCTCAGGAAAACCACTATTTCCTTTCCTTGTCCCCTCTTAGTATGTGCGTGTTGTACAAATAGTAGTAAAAGGGTAGGACTCTGACAGGGCTACAACAATTTAAATCTTTTCAAACTTGATGATCTTATTAAAATAAACACTGTATGCGTCGTTTATAAATGCTTAAACATTAACCTACGCCCTGCATGCAAAGATTTTTTCTCTGCAGGCTAATAATGTTATTCATAACTGCGATACAAGACATGCTGATAAAATTCGCTGTTTTCCAGCTTGTATGAACTTAGGAATGTCTAGCATAAGATATTTTGCCATTCACACTTGGAATACAATACCAACAGATATTAAAAGTACCGACCAGTTATCAAACAGCTGATTGGGGTTTATTTACTTGAAACTTAAACATTATCTCACCATATTCTACTCTTTCCTACAGTAGTTAAGTAGCTTAAATATTTCACACCGTATACTAAATGAGTAATTTCTTCTCACTGAAACATCATCTTTCTCAAAACATTTCAATATTGTGAGAACTCTTGAAAGGAACAAGGGGCATTTTTTAACTAGACAGAATTTACACAAAACCAGAAAAGCAATCAGTCATTTTCACGATACTGCTGTCACAACAACAAGTGGATTGGTAACAGCTTTAAATTAACTTTGTTTGTTAGGTCATTGAGGAAGATATTGGGAAAATGCACTTGCCGGGAAACATCACTGGTGCTAAAGTGAAAGTTGTTGGAGACTTTACTGATGAGGCCTTAATCAAAAGCAAGGAAACCACCTATGCCTTCCTTGGTTCAACTCAAAATCTTGAAGCTGCAGTCCCCAAGTTTCAGAGAGGTGAGACAATTTAGCATGTATATATAATTGAATGTGTTTATGCACTTTAATGCCGGGAAACATCACTGGTGCTAAAGTGAAAGTTGTTGGAGATGTTACTGATGAGGCCTTAATCAAAACCAAGGAAACCACTCTGGCTTTCTTCGTCCAGCTCGTAATCTTGAAGTTGCAGTCACCAATTTTCAAAGAGGTGAGACAAAGTAGCATGTATAATTATATACACTTTTAAGTTGAAAACATATATATTAATTCACATCATTTAGAGCAAATAATTGGCATAAGATCTTTTCACTATAAATCACTTTGCAGCCAACTGAATCAGTATTGGTTCCAAATCTGTTACTACCAAAACAAGTCACAAATTGTGCGATCAAACTAATAAAATGCTCTAGATATTCCCCTCAGGAGACTTTCTTTGACTAGCTTACCCACTTCACAGATACGGATACCTACAGCAAGTTGCTTCAGTATATAAGAAAGAAGAAATCTAAAAATTTGGCACCTACTAGATATAAACTTTAAAACAAATTCTTTTATCCTAAGAAGTAATTATTCTGACACCAACCAATGAGATATATACAACAGATGGAATGCTCCTTTAGGAAATTTTAGGAATCAAGAGTTTAGGTCCTAGGTTTACATGCACGCACATAGCCTTATAGATACCCCCACCTCTATTATCAGGATCTGACATTATAATATGTAAGAATTGTCACTTATATCAAAATAATGTTGATAATAGCCTGTATGGTTTTGTCTACAGTTACAGCACAAATGGAACAACTGTAGCACACTGAATGAAGTGTTACTGCTACTTCTGTAATTTCACTTTCTACAACAACAACACATATTATAAGGTGCATTAAAATAACAAACTAGCCAAATATTACAGGATACTGAATATCCAATTTTTGTTTGCTTTGGTATGGACAAATCCAAGATTTACTTTACTACGTTAATTGGTTAATTTTCTCTTTTCTTATTGCTAGTCTCTCATTACCTAGACGAAGATCCTATTCAGCCACAAGTTCCACAAATTGATGAAAAGACCGGGGAGTGGATTCTATCAGAGTATGACGTGCAATGCATCAGCATTGGAACTGCCATACTTGGTTGTGGTGGCGGAGGAAACCCAAGAATCGGAGGGCTTAGAGTAAGACAAGCGATGAAAAATGGACACAAAGTTCGAGTCATTCATCCAGAGAGGTAGTGTTCCATATCCTAAATATTTACAAAATGCCAGTCTTAATTCTCTTTCGATTGTCAGGGGTACCCATACGACCACCTGCAGGCTGTGATGAGACCCACTAAAACTCCAAACTGTCCCACATGCACCTTAAAATATATACCTAAAACCTAGAGGATGCAGGCAGTACAATTTGGCATCTGGATTTTAAATATGGCAATGATCTATACAAGTAAATATTGAAAGCCCAACTGTGACTTGAACATCACACATCATCTGTCACAAAATGTCACTCTTCTGTTTATATTAAGTATCTGATCACAAAGCTAATATATATTTCAATCAGTCCAGCAGGGGTATCTATGAGTGCAGACCATATGTTCCAGGGCTCTAAGCTGTGTGCTTGTGGGTTGCACACACTCATTTTGCTAGCAGTGTTTTATCCGCATGTACTTATAAGCCAGACACAAGCCATTTAAATATTTCTTCTTGTCTGTACAGCTACAAATATATATATGCCTATTTACAGTGTTTTTTGGCCACAGTCACAGGTATCGTTGCAGAGCTGTTGTCAGTTTTAAGAACCTAAATAAACTTAATAACCAGGTACAAGTGGCTGTCAGGGTTCAGGTTTTCATACACTTATAAATTTTTGAGAAAAAAATTTGCCCTAATTTTATGTACATAGTAGTTATCCAACCAGATTTTTCCATTGAATATTTCATCAACTATATATTATATTTTATAATTGTACGTTTTGTTTTTTTGTTCTACTTCTAGGCTCAATGCACCAGCATTCAAGGATGGAAGAGTAGGGATGCCTGCATTGATGGGTGCTCCAGGTGTTGCGATTGAAAAACTATATAGCGGGAAAGATATTACAGAGGCACTTACCTGTTTGGACAAGATCATGAATTCGGACCTGCTGGAAGAGGGTAGCCAGCAAAAAAAAAGTAAGATAATTCAGTAATGCAAACAGAGTACAAATCAAACACACTGGTTTATTATCACTGAATATATACAGTAGATATGAAAATGCTTAATTTGGTTCTGCTCTAAGGTTGAAAGGTGCGCTTGATAAATGTGGTCAACCATATTGCACTGCTGTACATTGCTAAAACATGATGTGTTCACACAGTGCTGTGCCACAATGCTAGTTGTAACCACTCTGCACACTGTAGAGGGATAGTGCCAATACTGTGCCATACACACGTTGGTTAAATTAAGGACTTTCATGGACTAATCCACGTACATGTAGGTATGAAATTGAGGAAATGCAATTTGTGGGAGGTTTTGATACCATTCTAGTTAGTCCCGTAAAGACCATAAATTTTAACTTTGTTGTGCCCAGCCTTCAAACATCTGACCAATACTCAACTCGTTGTCAATCACAAATAATGGTCAGAATCATCCATTAGCATTAATAATTCAAATATTAGAGCTGTTTAAATGATATCAACAGTTCAACACCATAATGATTATCTCTGAACACAGTGTTTTGTTAGACTCCCTTTAAAGCTCTTCAGAACTGCTCGTAAAATATGTTACAAAGTCAAGAAATTGTCGATCCTGCTGAAATTTCAACAATCATCTTACAACCACCCTCAGAGCACTTTGTCTCGTTGTGCGTTATATCCAATGATAACATTCTTGTCATTGCCTTCGGAATATTTGGAGGATCAGATCCTCCAGCAAAGTTCTTTTCAAAAACTTTGAGGAACTTAAGCTTGCTGAAGTTTGGGCAAACATTGATAACATTTTAAGCCCTGTCACCTTGACAAGAGATGCAAAGATGACCTGTACAATTTTGAATGTTACAGGAGAAATTTGCCCAAATATATTTGTTTTTAACATATCCTGCTGGGAATGTCTCCTTGTACTAAGTACTGACTGACACCATAAGAATCATCAGGCAGTCCGAGGGCACTGTACTTGGCATTCGAACACAAATCTAAATGCTTTCAATAGGGAAAGTACTTTGAAAACTTCTGGGATTTTAGCACTTAAGTCAAATACTGTGCTGAACTTTAAAAGCAAGATACAGAAACCATTTGTCACCTTAATTCTGGAATGTTACTTGATAAATTGGCCTACTGTATACATGTTTCAACCACAAAGTGTAAACTACAGTATGTACAGTGTTTGATAAACACTGTTTGAAATATCAGGCAGGAGGGCAATGCATGTTGCATTTAAAACAAAACACTGGGGTAGGTAGATGCCTTGTCAGCTGAAGAGAGATGACATTTTGATAACATTTTGATGAGATTTTGGATCTACAAATATTTCCAACATGACATATAACCAAGCAGTATTTATTGATGTTTTACAATGTGAGAGAGCCACTGATGCCCTATTACAGCTACTCACTGAATGAATTCTGTGCTTGTTTTTTATCTCTGATAATTCTACTATTAAAGCAGTTGAGACAACTGTCAATATAATAGATAACCTATTTCCAATCTAACCTAATACCTGACAGATCAGTTAAACTATTTTTTCATTTATTTTGAAGTACAAATTTATAATTAACATTTTCTCAATTTTCAGAACTAAAAGTACAAACAACTGATGAAATACAATTTGTGACGGACTTTGATCCCGCCATCGTGGACGAGACTAAAACTAATGCAAAGCACCTGATAGCTCTGATGGGTGTGGAGATGGGCGGTATCAATGCTATGGAACCACTTTGTACTGGAGCACTCATGAACCTCCCTGTTTTGGACTGTGATGGTATGGGGCGTGCCTTCCCAGAATTACAGGTACTAATATTGGGTATTATTAGGTTATCTACAATGACCACAGAAAATGATGATTTTGGAGCTTGAATCAAGTTTTTTGAGTCCAGATATGTAACCAGGTGACCAGCATACCCTTTAGAATATTTTCCATAGTAAATTCATTGCCCTGTTTGAATTTCAATATTACTGAAGACCTTGTACAGGACTTGACAAAGTATATACAGTAGTAACAAGACTTTCCCATACGTTCTTGTCTTAGTTTTCTATTGTAATTCCTTAATCGACTTATAAAATAAAGCAATTTCTCTACAAAAATATTTTTCGTTTAAATGTTAAAGTTTAATATCATAAAGAATTTAATTTATGTTAAAAGACTTCAACATCCCATTGACTATTTGTTAGGTACGCGATCTCTCTTTCCATATTCTGAACCCATTCCACTATTTCATATGAAGTGTTTTCATATTTTTATCCAACAATTTAGATGTTGGTTCCATCTATTCTCGGTAAACCTCTACATCCAACAGTCCTAGTAGACAATAGTCACAGAGAAGCAATCCTCTGGGCTGACGGGCCAAAGTCTATTGAAAACCAGTTTAGAAATGTTCTTGGCACAATAGGGTGAGCATCACATTTAGAAGAGCTACATAAACTTTACTTTACGTATCAATTGAAAGTAACAAACATAACCTTAGTTAATAATACAATACAGTACATAATCAAAACTACAGTATATGAAATGTTTCTCGAAAGGTAATGAGGGAGCTATTGAAGAATCTTGCATTGACTCAGAATGTATGACCTGATTAATTTCACTTTGGCTTCGGCTTTGAGTTTGTGTCTGTATGCTGCAGTGTTGGAATCTAACTGTAATAGTAATTACCAATTGTGCGATCCGTTTTATGGTCATTGCCAACATTTTGTATCATAGTTAAACTTGAAGGAAACAGGTACAGTATGATGTCATAGTTGCACATTGTCAGCAAAATGTTTTGTTTTTCCTTTACTTTTCAAGTTTTTTGTTTGTTTTGACCTTGGATTAATTGGCTAGAATTCCAATCCCTAAGGGGATGTGAAGTTAACAATAAACCAATGACTAACATACCTAGAGTATTCACATTGAGTGGCAGCTCAATTGTTTGAAGTAGAAAATTTTGATGTCAAGTTTGAAACAAAATGCAAAGGAACTTGTCAGTGTGATTCTATGACATAACACCTGTTTGCTCTAAGTTCACTTTTGTCACAATACTTGTCAGCTTGCAATGCTGTAATCTGCAAAATGTAGGAATTGAATGCTAATATCACTTAGAAGTTTAGAATCTTTCCTCATTTTCATCAGTCAAAAATAAATCTTCAGCGGGACTAATGTTTTAAAAGGTTGTAAATAGTGCATAATTATACTAAAGGGTTTTATTGATCTCTTCTAGCTATCATGCTGCGATCGCCTTGAGCCCTGTTAGCCCAGCCGAGGTATCAGAGACAAGCATCATGTTCACAATAAGTCGGTGTTTCAGAATCGGTGATGCTGTCTTGAAGGCACGTAAGGAGCAAAGGGATACCGTGAAGGCTATCTGTGATTACGAAAATGGCATTCATCTCATCTCCGGAAAGGTGAGTCCTTGAGGGTTATAACCTATTAACATTGTTACTTGGTGAAACATTTCTTTAAATTGAATAATCTTACAAGTGTACATGAGAGATTATTTGTTGACCTGCTGCATTCATTGTTTATTTAAGTCATGAAAATCTGGCAATAATAAGTGCTAAGTTTCGTCAATGTTGCGGCTTGAATTCTGTGATATAATTCACGGTGTACCGAGTTTGGGGTATACTTTGACACTTGACTACCAATTTTTTCACTTTCATGAAGCAATCCCCTTAATTGAAAATGAAATTTCAAGAAGATGAAAAGGGAGATTGGAATGTAAACTAGTTTTTTCTTTCTTTGCTTTTTTTAAAAAAATATTTTCTTTTACTGACTTTGACAGATTGCTGATGTGAGTAGGAACACCTTGGCAGGTTTTGATCGTGGATTTGTAGTTATTGGAGGCACCGGCAAATTTGCTGGCCAAGAAGTAATCGTGGAATTTCAAAACGAGAATGTTAAGGCAACTAAGAGGACCAATGGAGTGGAAAAGGTATTCAAGGCTTTTTTTAACTTATAATAGCTTAGGGGGGGGGGGGCAGGGGGGGCATTTAATTGTTAGCTTAAAATGTGTAATATCTGTAACCAGAAATTGCCGACGTTTTTTTTTCTTTTCTTTGTACTTTGTTGCTTTGCTATGACTTTACATGAAACTGAAGAAATATATGTAGCTGGACGGAGTACCAGATTGAACTTTTGAAGTGGTCCTTTTAAGATATAGTTTGCAAAGTTTCTAGAATGAGCAATTTCTCCTTAACTGAACAAAAGTCACTTCACAGTAGACTTACTTGTAGTACAAAGCACTCCAGGATGGATACGGATACAAGTACAAATTCCCCTCGGTCTGGGTACAAGTATGAGTACAGGCTCTTAGTATATACAAGTTTAAGTACAGAACCTTTCATTGGAATCAGCAACAATCACGAAATGCCCCAAGGAAAAGTATTCAGTCCATTTAGAAGTACAAACCCATGTGGGCAAAATTTTTACCGAGTAGAATTAATTTCCTTTGAAGTGATGGATAACTTCTCCTGATCAGATCACTTATGTTGTGTCTCTCTGACAAATACTGTATGTTACTTTACATTAAGAGCCATAGAATGCCTTTACATGATCATTGTTAATCTATATTTTCATATTTCTTTTCCATCTCCATCTTGTGTGAAATTTTTTTGTCAGGTTTTAGTTACCACTCCAGATCTGATTGCAATAGTAGACTCGGCCATGGGTACAGCAATCAGTACTGAGGATGTCCGGTATGGACTTCGTGTTGCAGTCATCGCATTTGCATCAGCTCCACAGTTGAGAACAGAGGCTGCCTTGAAAATTGTCGGACCCAGGGCATTCAACTATGATCTGGACTTTAATCCCATTGGAGAATACGGCTTTACTGACCCAATTCCTACTCTTCCATAGTATTGTAAAAGAATTACTTCACACAAAAGGGTAAACAAATTGCAAACTACTGTATCATTGCTTTCATAGGTTTCTGCTAGGTAATTGTGTAGATATCCTCAGCAGAGATGCAGGGGTTCCCGACAATCACCTTTAGTAGCTTTTCAGTGAATCACCTCAATCGTTCACTATATATCTGTAGACTTTATTTGTCATTCTTTGTATCAATATTACAGTATGTTGTATTATACTATTATATCTGTTACAATGGTTGAAATGAAGTTGAATTGAATTGAAATTGAAGATCTATGATATGCTGCTATCAAATACATGTGTAGCATTAGGGGGTTCACTGAACCAGAGCACCAGGAATGGTCACCTACAGTATGTAATAAAGTGTTTTATGTCACTTCTGATCACAAATGATTTCTTCAAAGTTCACAAATGTCCACTTCAATACTATCTATCTATTATGGTTCATTTTCTCTAATCTTATATTTATAGCATTGTATCAAGTGGACCTTACAGGTACTATGCAGTTCGGGTGAAGGGCTGTAGCTATAACACTTTGAAAAGGGAACCCTGAAACTCTATCTATGCTAGTGTTTGACACTGTACATCTCCGAATATCTAAGC
>JAAAKB020270238.1:0-17963 GCA_010014835.2 Apostichopus leukothele
ATAATAAAGGTTAATATCTCCCTCTACTGGCATCACTATTTAAACCGTGTACCTAGATTGTAGTGTAGCAGCTATAGGGTGAAACCATGGCAGTGAGGATTACTGCATCACTCTGGTATGCCATAAATCCTCAAGTATGCAATGTGTGTGAACCCAAACTGAAAGAAGGCTGCTCATGGAAATTCCTACAATTCATCCATTCCATTGTTCAATGATATGCATCAAAGGTTTAGCTGATCAAGGTTTTTATTTCAACTTAAATAATCAAGAAAACACTTTGGAAGAATTCATCTGTTTTAGTTCCAGTAAGATTGAGGTGTCAAGAACTAAATAAGGTAATAAAATCCTTTCAAGCAATACACTGTATATTATTATTTTTGTTTTGTTGAAACAATGCAATTGCAATGAATCAAACTTCCCACATTCCTAGCTATTTCAACAAAAAACAGCTAATTTTTAGCAAGAGTTTCTAATCTACCCGATAGTCACACATACCACAATACCTCTCAATCTAACTAAAACTTTACGTGAATTAACAAATTATGACCCATTTTTTTAAATTCAATGTCGGAAATGTTGTAGATTGTAGCAATTTGAAAATGCACAATACCTATTCACCTGTAGGATAAAATACTTTTTACTTATTCTACTAGATTCAATATCTGGCAGGTACTAGGCAGTTTGAAGCTTTACAATATTCTAAATATATTTCTGAATATTACAATACATGTTACTAGAACCGATATGAATTGAAAATTCTGTGTGGTATTTGCTACACAATATTATTGGTGAACTAGATACTACAGTGGTCATTAAAGGTACATTTCAGTGGCAGATAAATGTAAGACTTATATCGAAGAGAGTCTATGCTCCACAAGTTATGTTAACTGAAAACCCCCTCTTTATACAGACTGCTGTCCCTAATTCGAGATATGTTGAATGTTACCTATGTTGACTGGCTAAACCTTCAAGTTGACTTCAGGAAGTGGATCACAGTAGGGGGTGGTCTGTTATCTGGGCACAAGCTCTTCAAAAGCCATACTTTAAGACTATTATATCGCATTGATTACCTCTTGCAACGTACAACAACTCTTGATACATTTGGAATGTTTGCCAAGCTGCCAATCATCTTCGGTAGTTACAACTTCATCTAAATGCACCTTCTTTTTTTGTTGTTGTAAATTTTCTGTTTTCCTCTGTGTGTAAATGATTCAAACGGTATAAACAATAAAACAATACCCTATATTAATTTTTGTGACACACAAAGTTTTCTGTACAGAATTAATGGCCATAGTAATTAACTCACTAATTGCGAGCAACAAAGTGGTTGCTTAATACATGATAGATTTGTTATTTAGATTCACGGATCAAACACGGATCAAACTGAACTCTGGAAGATGACCGTTCGTAAGACCTTGTCGCACTCACCGGTCATATTCTACTGGTCACCATCCAAAAGTGTCACAAGATGGTACTTTGGCTGACCTCTAATAAATGCAATTTAATGGTGCCCAATAATAAACAGAGAGGGTTCAAGAGAAGGAGAATCTTCAAATCTGTTGCCCAATGGTCTAGCTATGCTAGTTAAATTATGTTTGGAATGTACATTAGGACATTGCCTACTATGATACACAACTCTGCATGGAGACCAAGCTCAGTGGATAAACTGTGACTACAGATAGCTTAGATGATTGACCATAGAAATATTACCCTGACAGGGTTCTTCCATGACGAGTTGAAAAAGTGCTAAGAACAGTAACATTTTGCCAAACAAATGGTCCGCCACACGTTTAAGGTTCCTCTCATACTTTGATCAGACATGATACAGAGATCCACATTATCCACCGAGCAGGGGCATAGCCAGTTTGTGTGTGGGGGCGGGGGGGGAAAGTCAAATTCCCCATTTTCAGGCACATAGAGGTGGATCACGGTCCTGAGGGAGGGGTATAAGGAGGGGATGTCCCTCCCCCTTTTGAAAATATTTGTTTTGCACAAAGGGCTTATAGAGAGATACAGAGATCCACATTATCCACCGAGGATCATAAGAAGAAACGAAACAATAAATACTGTAACTGGCAGGAAAACCAAACCGGAAAATAAACAGACTTTCTGGAGATTGTTCATTACACTGATGTCCCAGGTGACATGGTTCGCAAGAAGAACTAGACTAACTCCTTCCCTCCCTCCTACCTCGTACCCCCTACCCTCCCCCTCTCCTCTACCACCTGCCACCAACTAAGCCCTGGTATTCGCATTGTTGAATATGCCTTTACTACATGGTCATTGACATTACACTCAACTTCCTAATGAACCTGTCTCAGACCTGTTCATCATTCTATATAATACTACAACCTGTCACCTTGACACTGTTACTCAAAAGTCAGGTTTTGATGTGAATCTAAATAAAACCACAGTCAATTAAGGAAGACCTACCTCATGTGTTGTGGTCAATGGGGCGGATAACCATTGTGGCAACTCCCACCTCTTGTTACCCCCAACCATGAAGTTATGACCAGGAAGTTATCTCATATCAATAACAAAGGATCAGGTCAATGATCTTTTCAAGGGGGGGGACTCCTGGTGATAATTGTTTATAAGATGCTTCAATGAAAGAATGTCTTCTTGTTACCTGTGATCATTAAAAGACAAAGGGAATAGTTTAAGGATTACATCATACTACAAAGATAGATTTGTTGATATCCTGAATGTTTGTAATCATAGATTGAAGTGGTTTTATGGGTTTACTCTTCAAAAGAGTGATTCAGTAAAGGAATGCTCTCTCTCTGTGTCATTTACATAACAAGGTCACAGTTGGGACATCTAAGGTGCTGCCTGCTAGGTGTGAGGAATGCCTACCTTCAAACCTTAAACCTGTGGCTTTTTCTTTTAATAGCTCGAGTAAACAAGTATAGATGGGGTGATTAACACCCACTGGTGTGTTTCAACAACAAAGGTCGAAGAAAGGTTGGAAGCTACTTTAGTAACCAGGCAGAGATATGATGACTGTTGTAGCCAAATATGTTAATGAGATTATAAGGAAGAAGAGTTGCAAAACAAAAGGAAGTCAAATCAGGGGGAGGATTATCCATTGTTGTGAGAGGATTTAAAGTGATTAAACATGATGTCAGTTACAGAGGAAATCATGTGACAATATCACATGAATTCCTGAGGAAAAGAACTCTATGGCTGAAGGCCATACTTGCATGGGAAGAATGAAAACAGAAGAACCATTTCTGGATCTTAATTGCATTTACACTACAGTAATGACCTTTGACCCCAAAAAGACTTTTCCTGATCAGCTGATCAGCTGATCAGAGGAGCTTTAAATCTGATCCACCCTTCTAGAGGACGGAGAATGACCTGGCTGGGATAGTAAAAAATTGTTTTTATAGCTTTGATTTATGAAAAAAGGAGAGCCATTGAGAAAGGGACATTTTGTAAGCCAGGGGTTGATCCCATTATCAGTCCAAAATGACAACAAGTATAAACAATTCTGATGCAACTAATATTTAATAACTCACCTCCTGAAGTGAAACTGTGAGCGTTTGTCCTACTTCCACCATGACTTCTATAGGCCCAATTGAAAGCCTAGTATCTGTTTGCAAGTCTGCAATTTCAAGCTCACTTACTGATCCCAAGATAAATGTGTAATTTTTAGCTCGTTCCTGACCCAACTCTGCTTCAATCGGCATTCCCACTTTGAATCCTAATTACTGTCAATGTTAGTTTTTACAGTTCACTCTACGTTCCATTTATATCTATAAATGTCCTACCATGCCAAAATATATGTTAACTGGTAAAGTTAATTCTCCACTTCTTTTCATCATATCACTATATCACTATCAAAGTGTTTTATAGGAAAATACTGTGAAAGTATAGTCTATAGTTTATTGGATCACCCAACCGTCAACCCTCTCCCCCTCCCCTTCCTCATCCATACCCTCAACAATACTGTCAAATTTCATTCAGCTAGTTGCTGGAGAAGCCGGGAAGATATGGAATCTTGCATAACAGTGGTTATTCCACCATTACCCTGCCATTTATTAACCGTGAGCCTCTCCTCATACCATGGCATAAAACTCAATGATAAAATACATTTCCATGGTAACAGGTTAAAATAAGTTATTTTAACTCCTACACTACACTGCTTTTTAGAGCAGTGATAAATTATCCACCGCTGTTGGTGACCACAAACTCACGATGTTTAAAACCGCAAGATCCACACGTTTTGGTGAGACATGAATGTCAACACCAGCCACCCGGGGTAGTCTGGGGCATAAATTAATGCTGGCTCAGTGATCCGACCGGTAGCACTGGGACCCTGAAACAAGAAGCGCATTCCTTGAATGAAACGAGCACTTTTCACCTCCGAGGGATAAATCTGGGCCTTGAGTTCCTCTAACTGGTGGCGCCTTTAGTGCCTGTGGCCCAGCCCCTGACATCAGCGGTGAGTTTTAACTCAGAGCCAAAACATAAAATCTGTCCATGTTACATGCTGCTACCATGTGGCTCTGATAATGTGAGAACAGAATATATACCAGATCACAAGTGTTTAATAATGTAACAGAGAGACTTATATACCACTGAACTGAATGTCTTGAATCATGTAGTTTCTACCAACCTAAGCATGAAAACTTGAACCAACGACCTTTTTTTATTTTTGTTGGGGGACAGGAGGAGGAAATTTCTGTCGTTTTTATTTAGCAAAGGTGACTACCAGGCTTTTTAACACCACTTAAAATAGGCAATATACACTTAACACTTCACATCATTCTTATTCCTTCTGGAAAGCCAACATAAAGGAAATTATTAGTCATCCATGACTAAAAAAACAAAAAAAACTGCAATGGAGTGTGATGATAGAAGACATTTCAGGGTTTCCTGGGAATCCTTCCTTCTAAAGTAAACAGAAGACTTGTTTTTGTCAGTTTACTGATGAGTCAATTATTTTGGCACCCCCCTCCACATCAACTGATGTTGACTATTTCAGCTTCCTTTTATCAGGAAAGAAAATCAATGCTATTGTCAAGAGAGACACAATCACCACTTGTCTGATAATAGCTATCTTTGTTTGAAAAGAAGCATTTTAAACTGGTTTACAGCGAAATCAAAAGAGGGGAATAATGGTTCCAGTTGTGTGGACAGGCGGCTGGAGTAAAACAGTTCTATATTGTTATGAAAGTGACCTTGCACGTCCACTGGTACAGACTGCTACTGTATATTATTACAGTATATTTTATGACACCTTCTAAATATTTTAGTTATTTACAAAAGAAGGTTATATACAATTGGAGCAGGATATGGTTCTTTCATTCTTCTACTGCAGGACCTAGTTTACACTTTTAAGTGTATTCTGACTGAACAATTAAGCAGGATATAGTAGAGTTAAGTGCATGTGGAAGCAGGAATGGTTGTACATTCATCTCTCTGCTATGAGACTGAATGACATAAAAGTAAACCATAAAACAGAATATCGTTCTACTCAATCTTCTCCTCATTTGTTTTTCTATTATTTTTATGTTTATTATAATTATTTTCTTTGATACTCAGTGGTGATATAAGTTGTCTCATTAAAACGCATGTCCGAATCTCGATTTGATGCTGATAGCACATCACCAAATGTCTGCAACTTTTAATATATTCATGTCTTTTTCATGCAGATCTGTTATCCATACGTGATCATTGACCTGTCCTGGATGTGGTTACATCATCACATCCGAATGAGACATAGAAAATATTCCTTTATTTCTTATTTGGTATGAAAGTTGATGTATGTCAATGACAAATTACCCTAGCCATTAACAAAAGTTGTCAAGAACATTGCAAAAAATATGATATTCAATGAAATTGCTTCCAATGAGCATGGTGATATATTTACACCAAAAACAGTCTGTGATTTCTACTCCAATCATGTGATCTTGGAAACAGAATTACCATGTGTGATTGTGTTTAAATATGGGTAGAATAAAAAGACAGTTAAAAGTTCAAGTGGGCTTCTCGCCAAATATTATTGATGGCCTGGGAATGGCCTATGGTTGAACCTTGAACTCTGTGGGAGATTTACTACTGGTGGAGGAAACCACCCCCCCCCCCCAAAGCAGGTAGTAAATATTGTTTATGTAATATCACTTAAGTCAAAATGAAATCTTCCAAGAATATAGGTCAAAGGTCATCTATCTGTACTTCCTGGCAAGGTACCAAATACAATAAGCCATTTAGTGATTATAACGAGATTGGTTAAATAGAATCACTGCCGTTCTAATTGATTGAACAGGTTGTAAATTGATTATTAGAGGAGAATATATATATCAGAGATAAAGCAACAGGGAGAGCTAGAGGGCGTAGGGCTGGCAGAGAAGAGGTATTGCTACAACTCTAGAACAAGTCAATGAACTAGCCACTACGGGTCTTTCACCCTATTTGCTGCTCAGAAGACTTATCTAAAATCGACTTTAATTTCTTATATGCAAGGCCAGACGATTGTTATAAAGAAGTTCTTGGCAAGGTCTTCTAAAATTTGCTTAAGTGTAACAGAGAGAGAGAGCTCCAGGAACTGTAGAGATAACAGAGGGTGGCATGTGGAATAGCAACACTTTAAAGTACTGTCATTGGTTTGATCCCTGGATCAAACCTATGAAGGCCCTAACAGAGGGTGCTATGTAACCACCAGTGGAATAGCAACACTTTAAGTGCAGTCATTAGTTTGATCCCTGGATCAAACCTATGAAGGCCCTAACAGAGGGTGCTCTGTAACCACCAGTGGAATAGCAACACTTTAAGTACAGTCATTAGTTTGATCCCTGGATAAAACCTTTGAAGACCCTGACAAAGGGTGGTGTTTCACCACCAGAAGTATAGCAATACTTTAAGTAATGTCATTAGTTTGATCCCTGGGTCAAACCTATGACGGTCTTACACTTGAATGTATAGTTAGTGAATTGAAATCTGGTCAAAACTACAGTAGGAAAGCATTCTTCAGTCATGGATTTAAATCTGATGCTCAAAGAATTTAAAGTAGTATTTTCTTTTCACTATTTCAAATATAAAACTTATCTAGTAAAGCTTATGAACTGAGTCCTTTTGCCATTATAGTAGTGAATAATTTCCAAAATTATTGAAAAAAAATTAAAATTTTCACACACTACATGCAGTTACCAACAAATTGGTTTTCCCAGACCCCACCTACATCTTCACATGCATCCCTCCTCATCCCAACCTCCACCCCCACCCCACCCCAAGCAATGTGAATAACCTGCATCTTGAAGTGCATGTCATGAAGTCATGAACTAAGTTTAATGTTCAAAGTCATATCAAAAATAGTTTCTAATTTAAGTTCCTGACATCAAATACTTTGCTCTGTCAGTTGAGAACCCCATATCTGTAAGTCTTATTCTGGGTTTTTCTCTTTTTTATTCTGGCAAGGGTAAAGGATTTGGAATGGAACCAACTTTTAGGCATTCCAAGCCCTGTGAACTGTTTGTGAGAAGAAGTTAACATCAGAAAAAAAAGAGAAAAAAAAGGGGGGACCGCAAATAATTTGTCCATAGTATGAGGGTAATCAATATTCTTTCACAAGTCCAATTTTCTCAGCGGCAAGCTGTTTTTGTAGCTAGCTGACAGAAAAGCGGTATCTGTGTCTTGGACACCTGCATCTTATCAGGTCCAACAGAGAGCCGAGTACCAAGCAGTATGATCCCTTCAAACAAGTGTCCTACCTAATCATTCTGACGACTACCAACTATGAGAAAAAAATGATCAGACTGTAATCGTACGGCTATCGACTTAGATGTTTAAAGGATAAACATGTTCGACATCATTCGCATCATTAACCATAACAGCGTCAAACATATGACTTATTACTTGTTGGTGTTAATCAAATTATACCATTGCAATCTTCGTTTTCATTCGAAGGTACCCAGTCGCATTACGATTGGAATCCTAGGTAATGATAGCAGCCTATGTGTTCATTGCCAAAGAAAATGATTAACAACCAGAAGAAAAATATAACCTCAATCTTTCTTTCTTTTCTGATATCTTCATGGTATCCAAAGGCAAAGTGTAGGTTAAAAGGACAAAGTAATGAGGAACCCAGCATTCAGTGTTGAAGTGATTGTACTCTTCTATGACACAATCATTTGCAGAAGGTTACATGCAGCTTTTGAAAAAGAATCAGTGTGTTAATATTCATAAGAAAAAATTAAGCTGAGGGTGCCTCTTTAAGCTTTAACCAGTTACCACCACCAGCCTGACATGGAGAGTAAATGCATCTAGGCTATCTAACTAGTAAAGACTTTCACACATTTTGTTATAAGAGACCACACAAAATGCAATAAGTACTCCTAATAGCCTAAAATGGTAAAAAGCACTTAAAACTGAGAAGCACATGACCAGGCATTGAAGGTTACAATCTGACTCCTGCATATGACCTCTCTGACAGGAGTTACCCTGGAGATTTCCTACCCAAAAAAATATGAAATTTGGGATGGAAGTGGTGGGAAAGTTTTGGATGCTTTCACAGGTTTAATAATAACAATAATAATAATAATAATCATAATAACAACAATAACAATAATATTAGTAATATTAATAATAATAATAACAATAATAATAATTATAATAATAATAAAGAATTATAGTTAATAGATACCTTGTTGCTCTTGATTGCATGCAGCCACCAGGTGTCAATAACTTTAAGGCTACGGTTGGTTCTTCAAAGGTCATCTTTATTACCTCATATACCTTTCCTGCAGGTTCTGAGCCTCAGGAATAATTTCCATTTTAGACAACTAATATGTTCGCAGGGAATAACTTATCCAGGATTGCATAAGAAAATGATGTAAAATATAGGCAAATATAGGCTATATAAATGCAGATGTTTGGAAGTGTTTGTGCATAGGAACCAACAACATACTTGATAAGACACAAAAGTCAGAGACTTTCAAAAACAAAAATGGAAGACAAAAATTGAACACTAACTTATAAATATTCTCTCCGTAGTTAGCAATTAAGGAAGTTCATGGAGGCTGTAGCATACTTAGTACAATTTATGACCATAACTTGACATTTTAGTATAGTTAGAGGAAAAACATATTTTAAATTTATTTTTTTTATTTTTTTTTATAGCCTTTTTTTTTTTTTTGTATTACGAAAAGCAGTAGGTCTCCTTGAGAAATTGTGCACTTTTATACAATTCAACCGGAGGAGTAACCGGCTAAAAAGATACCAATGACGTTCAACAACTTTGTGCTTTAGCATATAAAGCCATTGTTTTGATTCCATTTCTACCTTGGTATTTATCCATACAAGCACATTTTTATTTTCCTGTGGTGATAACGTCGCACATGAGATCTTAAAAGGATTTTCTGGTGGCTGAAGTTGATTGCTGAACAAAATTGATGATAATTTTCTGAAACTAAGTGCGATAAACCACATCCTCATAGCATTTTGTATCGCGAAGATATGAAGTTTTAAAATGTAGTGATATTTTGTGAATGCATCTGGCTACAGCAGAATGGATGATGTCATCAGGGCAATTCACCTGAAAATGTCTATGTCTTTCTTTATCAAAAAAAAGAACATTTCTACAAAAAAGATACATTTGATGAAATTCTAAGTACAAAGAACTTTGACAGCTATGCAAACATCTCAAATGTATCACGTTTCAAAGATTAATCCAAGAAGATTATAATATCCAAAGTAAATAGTTTTGAGAGAATTTGCCCAGATGACAGAAGGTTTAGCCAGTCAAAATAGGTTACATTCAATCAAACATATCTCAAGTTAGGGATATGATATTGAAAGTAATGAATTTTTCACATTGTTTGTCACCAGAAATATCCCTTTAAGGTGAATGCCCTGACCTATGCAGACATGTATTGGGACTGAATCGGACACTGTGGATGGTTTCATACCATACACCTGAACAATCTGTTTGCAGGGGTATCTGTCTTTTAAGGTCATCAATATTGCCACCAAACTTTAGCTGGCTAAAACACTGAGGCTGCTTTCATCATCTACCAATTTATTGCATCACTTATCTAGGCTCTCTAAAACAGTGCTCACAGAAGCACTTCCTTAGTAACAAGTTAACCCCAGGGTCCTCCAGGAACCCAGCAAAACCTCTAGACCTCACCGTTTATTGTAAAGGTATTGTTCTTCAAAAACTTATGTCATAGTAACACAAACTAAAGAATAGACAAGTGGAAGAGGTCATATGAGTAACAATGACCGAATTTTATACAACCAATACATGAAAGAGTGCCCCCACATTGGGTGATCACCAAGGTGTTGCCAAGGAAGTCATCAACCTCCATTTACCAAATCCACCAAATAGATTGTAAATTACAGCCAGTAAAAGGAAAGGGTTTGTAATTGCTAAGATTAGCAAGAGGTAGGTCACACACACACACACATAAATAGATCTCTCTTTGGGAGGTTATAATCTGAGAGTTTACAATCATAAATTCAACCCAAATGATGAGGTAACTTGGAATTTCTGTTGCACACATCACTATTATCTCATAGGATGACACCTAAATCACATTTGTTTACATAATACCTCTATGACCTTTCATTATAGTTTGAAGTGGATATTATACCACAATCTATATGGATTTGATCTCTTTCTCTCTTCCCCCCCCCTTTTTTTGTTGACACACTGGACTGATAAATGGGTTATCTTCAGTGTAAAGGTAAAGAGAAAAATCACCTTGTCATAGACTATACAACTTGAAATTAACTTGGTCACATTTGATTCAACTGGTAGAGTCAGTCCATCCTTAGTTTGGTAATCTTACACATTCCTATGCATATGGGGAATGTTCTGGAAACTGTGTACCTCTCCTTGCACCAATAAGCAACTTGCCCAGGCCTGACAGCCGGGAGGGAAAAGGAAGCGGGATGGGGGTGGTCAGGGGCTATAGTCATGAGCCTGGGGTCAGTTAAGGGGCTTGTGATATGGGTACAAATGGACTAGGTCAGGCACTTCCACCCACCATAAAAATCCTCCTACACAAGACTGTGCCATACATTTATTAAAACTTCCCAGAACAAGGACCCAAGGAAACTCATTTCACCTGACCCCCTTTTTCAAAGGGGTTCTCAACAACTATTCTTGCGGAAAGTATAGACAAATCTTTCAAGATGCCTGATGAATACATAACCCAGGGCCCCCACCCCCCCCCCCCCGCTGCGGGCTAGTGCTGATAGTCAACTCTTTCTTTTGTAGTCGATTAATCGCATAGCTCTTCTCTCGATTACTGCGATTATTCGGTTACAGTTATGACGTCATTACTGTCATTTTTACATTGCAGAAATACAGCCAAAACAAATCTTTCTCCATGGTGAACCAGGTCAGTAATGAAGTAATTGTAAAGATGTTTGAAGAAATGCCAAATACTTTGGCAATCGTAAAAGATGAATAACTTACAAATTTGCGATTATGCGAATGATCAAACATTGCTAGGAATAAATGTTGCACTGCAGAACAAGCCTATTACTGACAAGTAAACGCATGAATCTAACCGGAGCAGGTGCTTGCTGATTTTTCACACAGCACAGTTCTAGTGTGCTTTTGCGAGATATTTGCTGACAAACTGCTTTAGTGTTGTTTTTGATAGGTTAGGCTACTTTTCGAAAGCAGATTATGTGTAGTGCTAGCTTGTAGTAGAGTAATCGCAAGTTAGGTTTTGAGCGCGATTAATCAAACTTCCAAAGTGTAATCGCAACTATTTGGCGATTAATCGATTTCGACTATCAGCACCAGCGGGCTACGAGATCAAACATTGTGGTCTAGAAAACCATGAATCCTCAGTCCTTCTTCTCCGTGGAGAGGCAGGCATAAAATATCTAACTTTTGAGAGAATACTGAACCTGCCGTTTATATTTTCTGGCAAAATCCACCAGTTTTCCCAATGAAACAACTTTTTGTGTGTGCACTAGATTTGATCAATTATCTGAACCATTTAAACTAGGTAAGACTTGAATTCATCTTATCAGAACTTAAGATTTGAATAAATGCATGGGCTAGAAAGGAAAATAGTTTCAACAAAAGATTATTCAAGGGTATCAGCATTGCATCCTGTATAAATCCAAGTATGTTTGAAGAAGGATAAAGTGAACACACACGATCCTTTTCAACTGGTGAAGGAAGTTCCGTTCTCTATATTTAAGCTGTAAATGACCACAAACCACAGGTATTTTTGATGACCCAAATGTAATGAAGAAAGAAATCCATTGTAATCATTTTTCTATAATTAATTCATTTTTTGTAGCTCTACTAATATTTGGATACGGTCTACAAAAGTGTGATGATAAAGAGTTGAAATAAGGTGCTCTGCAAAAGTATGCAAAGGTATGTTGATATTGTACAAAGGGAGAAATAGTTGTGGTTTACTTAAATGTAAAAATTAAAGTGCAACCAGAGGTTAGAGTATTATGTATGAAGAATGCAAATGATAACACATGATACTGTAGTTGCAACCAGAGTGCCCAAAAATTAGGAGGCCAAGATTTCTAGCAAGTTGTTACTTGCCATATTATTGGAAAGAGTTGCATTTTAACGTAGCGTTTGGGTGCCAGATTGATCAGTTGTTAACTGTTATGTGGTGGGTGTTAATATTTCATACCGAATGCAGTTTATCAGCTTTCATTGACCTGTTACACATTGATATAGCATGCAAGTATTGCTCCATGCATTTATACAAACCTTTCACCTAGTTAAGATTTTTGAAAATTTTAAACCTTTTGAAATGTTGTCATCTCTGCTACTTAACACTATATACAGACACATTAAACTCACTTTGCAAAAACTGCATCCAGGAATGTACTACATTTTTCAAAGGTGAAAAAGGTTTAAAGGAGACACAAAGCCAATTACTGATCTATAAGATAGAGGTAACAACCATGAACAACGTCCCGAATAGCTAAGAAAAATCTTATTCCATTTTGAGATATCACAGATTTAATGTTTCTTCACATGTAAGGCTAAAGACTTGATCAAGTCAAAATATGACATCATCTAGCCAAATATTCTTCAATTTTTGTTATTTTTTTAATGTTTTACTTTTTCTATTTTGAAGTTTTGCAGAGAAGAGGGCAACTCAGTTAGCCGGGACTAATCTTCGCGTAGGCTCCCTCGGTTACAAAATGTATAAACCATAAAACGCTTGAAAGTATCATGACAGTAAACGAGCAGTGTACATACAAAAGAAAACTGAAAGCTTACAAAAGTTGACTAAAAAAGGAACAAAACTTAAAGTAAGAACATAAAAGAAAAACAAGCATATAAACAACAATATTAAGAGAATAAAAAGAGTCATATAATATCGTTAATCAAAACTTTAAAACGGTTTATGGTTGCATCACTCTCATGTAACATTGCTGGGGAGATGTTCCATTCCTTCGCCCCAATATAAGAAAACCGTATTTCATCATATTCGGTTCTCTCACCCCTCACCTCCCTCCCCCCTGGACATAAATGTTTTCCTTTATTCTCTTCTTATGTTTATTTTCTATAATCATGGAAATGGGTTTTGCAAATGCTGAATCTTTATATTGAAGGTGGTTCCATGACCTAGTGATAGTAATGGTTTCACGGTTAATACTATTAAACTTTCCCTTTGAAACATGAAAAGCAAAACAAAGAGAAAAAGACCATCGGTTTTGTGTTCCCTTTTTGAAGGTTTGACCTCTGTTCAGTGTTGACCTTTAAATGACCTTTGACTTCCACCAAAAGGCTTGTTACATGGCATTAGACCAATCTTTGAAATATGTCCAAACTTGAGAACAGATTTGGCACATGTGCCCCCTGTTGTTTGAGACCCCTGACAAAGGCGAGCCATGTTGTATTATCATTGCAACACACTGTAGAAGAACCACATACCATATGGCAGCACCTTTCAGTGAAACATGTGAAATACTGGCATACAGCAGCACACTGTAATGGACAGTGAACCACTTGCACCAAGCAATGCACTTAAATTCAGATGGGTGACTTGGCCTAACAAAACGATACAGGTGGACCATATTTGAAAAACTACAGTAGCTAGCAGCACACATTAGAACAACGGTCCGTAAACTATGGGGAGCGCATCACAAGGGGGTTTCAAAACATTTTGGTGGGTTGATACAGGATTTTTTCGGGGAAATTTACCCCCCTCGACCCCACCAGGCCCCAATGTAAGGCCCCTGAACCCCATGCCAACATTCTGTGCCCCAAAATGATGCTCTCAACTTTCAGTAGTTCAAACATTACAAATTTTTGAAAAGAAGAAAACTACTGAAATACTAATTGTTTTCAGATTACTCAAACAATATGGATAATTTGTTCAATCTTATCTCACATTCAACATGACTTTTGAGCAAAATCCCCAAACTGACATAATTTCATTCAAAAGTATCTAATTTTTCAACCTCAATATACAGCTCTTAGCTCAAATTAATTTACAAAAATGAAAATCAAAGAGGAAAAATAAACAGTGACAACACTTATATGAGAAGTCCTTATAAAGAAACTTACTTTTAACCTTCAACAGCTTCCACAAAAAGAACAAAAACTTCAATCTTCAATGTATGAACTTTTAATCGAGCAATAGATGGAATTGACTACTCAAAGTATAAAGTGATGATACTTTTTTTTTAATGCACTCAAATGTTTGTAAATATTTGGTTCATCATAAACAGAATGTTTACTAAATTAAAACTCTAGTATCTGATTTCTAAACAATACTCATCTAACGTTACTCGTACTAGCAACGTTTTAATAACTATAGAAAGACCCCAAACAACTCAGTTGAAAGTTTTATAATCCAAGCAATTAGACATTAGCTGCTCTCAAATTCCTTGATCATATTTTTTGGCAGGTATCTTTTTTTCATTCATAAATTGATTCTGCACGTAGCCTTAATGGAAAGAGTTTGACAAATTCCCTGAAATGTTTACAGAAATGACTTTCCTACAATTATGTTTGTAATTAAGTCTTAAAAAAAAAAGAGCAAATTATAGTTTTTTTCCCCTAAGATTTCAACAAGACAGACAAATACATTACATGTTAAGGAGAACACTAAACAAGGCTCTCAAGGTTAACTATAATTCATAACAAATGATCAGTTTACAGCTAATAAAACTTATCTATCAATTCAAATTAAATACTGAAAGGGTTTCCTAAAAGTTAAAAAGTAACCATCTTAAAAATAAAAAAAAAAGACCTTTATCAAATATCAACAAACCACTTTCTGAAATTTAGCACTGCAGCAACTAACTCAATTTATAATGGATGCTATAAAGTCAATGTTTGTGTATGTTTTGTTGATCCTCTGGCAACCATATCAAGTTTAACCGAGTCAGCCCTCGCTTGATATATACCCGGGGAAAAAACAGTGATTTTCCAGGTATCATTAAAATTGCTGTTTTTTCTGGGTATAAACTAAGCGAGGGCTAACCAGGTTGAACTCGTTATGACACCTTGACAAAGTGAGGTCATATACATTATAGCACATATCAGATACCCTTCAGTCTAAATAACACTTCATTAAATATGGTTGTCTCTACAAAATTTTGTAAGTATTATGCTTTTGACCAAGTTTGTCCTTTCAATTCTTGAATGGGACTATTTTTTTTTATTGTACTGTGTGAAGTTGATGTCCTCATTTCTCAACAGCTGTCCACTTAGGCCCCTCCCCTAGTACAGACATCAGGAAAAATATTTTGATACCTCTGCCTAAGATTTGAATTGGAAGCACAGGCTGTTGTGACTATGTATACATAAACAATGTACTGTAACATTCAGCGGACGCATGCCTTTATACTGTAGTTGCACTGGACTTAATGTAACAGATGACAATGTCTGATTTAAAAATTTAATAATTATTATAATAATAATTTAAAAATATCTCCTTGCAATTGAATATTCTATTATTATGATGGCACCTTATTTTTTCCATAGTTAATGGTATTGTTGAGTGGTTTGTAGTGTTATATGTGGAACATGCTGAAATGTCTCCAAACATATGACCACCTGGGATCCCTGTAATTACACATAACTTAGAAATGACCTTTAGAAACATCATGTTCACCTGGACTATATATTTTGGTAAAAGCTAATGATGATGTTAGTTCTTTCAAACACCTTTTGTAACCTTAAAACGCAACAGGAGCCACGTCCTGATATTAAGCATAATCATGACATGAAGTCAAACTAACATCCATATCATCCAGAAATGTTTCACAGTGGTGGACCAAATTAAACCGATATTCTGACCTAATCATACATATTAAATCAGAGTCATGTCAAGGTCTACAGAAAATAATCATTTAGACAGACCTGGGAATTTGTGAGCTTCAAGGTTTGCCTGGATTCCTGTCAATGAAACAATTTAAGATTAACACTTTTCTGTTTGTCAAAGACATTTTCTTCACAAGTTCAAAATCTGCAAACATTATCATCACTACCACTGCTGCCACCACAGTCACTACCAGCGCTACCACCATCTTCATCGCTGTCATTGTTTCAAATTTGAACTTGAACAGCTAGGAATTACGAATTAGCAAGTGCTACTATAATTGGTAGTTCAACAAAATGTACAACTTTGGTAGCCAGAACTATCATACTTTCTTCAAAATTGTGGGCATAAGAATGTAGCATGTAACTATCTTCAAATGGCATTGGATGCGCACTAATTCAGACCACATTCAGTCACCTATTTGACTATTTAAAAAAAAATAATAGCTTGGACTATCAGCCGGTCCATTTGATGATGCAGGGGGCTTGAAGATGGAGAGGATGGACGATGGTAAAGGTTGCATGGGGCTTTGGAACTATAATTCCACTCAAGCTGTCCAGAAGTGAGCAATAGTGCCACAAAATAGCATTTTGTTAAGACAGTGACTGTGGTGCTTCTGTACATATGTGTGAGCTAGCTGGCTACATAAATATGCAGAAACTATACTGTATGTGTGACGTAAAAGCTGTTATATGTGTGAGCCAGCTGGCTACGTAAATATGCAGTAACTATACTGTATGTGTGACGTGAAAGCTGTTATATGTGTGAGCTAGCTGGCTACGTAAATATGCAGTAACTAGACAGTAACTATACAGTATGTGTGGTGTACTAGCTGTTGTATGTGTGAGCTAGCTGGCTACGTAAATATGCAGTAACTATACAGTAACTATACAATATGTGTGGTGTATTAGCCGTTGTACGTGTGAGCTAGCTGGTTACGTAAATATGCAGTAACTATACAGTAACTATACAATATGTGTGGTGTACTAGCCGTTGTACGTGTAAGCTAGCTGGCTACGTAAATATTCAGTAACTATACTGTATGTGTGACGTAAAAGCTGTTATATGTTTGAGCCAGCTGGCTACGAAAATATGCAGTAACTATACAGTAACTATACAGTATGTGTGGTGTACTAGCCGTTGTACGTGTGAGCTAGCTGGCTACTTAAATATTCAGTAACTATACTGTATGTGTGACGTAAAAGCCGTTATATGTGTGAGCCAGCTGGCTACGTCAATATTCAGTATCTATACAGTAACTATACAGTACGTGTGGTGTAATAGCCATTGTACATGTGAGCCAGCTGGCTATGTAAATATGCAGTAACTATACTGTTAGTGTGACATGTTGGACATTTTGGATTTTAGATATGATTTTGATAGCTTCAAGCAACTGAGTAACCGCTCACTTGAAGCAGAAAATTCTATACAAAGTATGCCCTGGCTGCTTCGGTGCTCGTCTCATCCATCCTTCCCTCCATTATCAAGCCACATTCCATTCTCTCCCTTCCTCCCTCCCATCCTCTCTCCCTTCCTCCACCCCTTCCTCTCTCCCTTCCTCTCTTCCTTCGTCAATAATCCCTACTATGCTCATTTCATTCTTTTTCCCTGTCTCTCCTCTTTGCTCTCTCAATCAATTTTCCCTCCTTTTCTCTCTTCCTTTCCTTTCCTCCTTTTTCTTCC
>JAAAKB020270344.1:0-17962 GCA_010014835.2 Apostichopus leukothele
ATACGTACATATATATATATTTATTTATTTCTTTCTTTATTTATTTATATATCATCTAGTTCTGACAACAACAACACTTTATACATTATATACGTATGTATATAAATATACATACATACATATATATGTATATATAAATACATATAAATACATATCTATGTATATATTTATTCCACAATTCCACAATGATAAATTTAACATTCCATTCTAAGGCAATGCAAAGCCTCCCCATTTGTGTAACCTTCACAGTTATACCACTGCTTTCTTGTTGTCACCCATACAGTGGCACCACAATACCAAAGCTCCAGACCGAGGCTCAGGACATAGCTAGACCAATCCAGCTTATAAGCTTCATAAGTGGTCACCTCTTGGCATATTTGGTGACGTATATTCTGACTTTGGCTTCAAAATCTTTTTTGTCTCTCAGGTAGTGTTCTGATGCTTCTATGTTGAGTGGATCATCAAAATTAAGAAGATCCTGATGAGAAGGGTAAATTAAAAACGGAGAAAAATTTTCCAAAGACTGCAACTTTTTAAGATAAAATACCTAATGAATACCATTCTTTGTACCACCTCTGCAAGGAAATATTGGAAATTGTTGTAAAACATAAAAAATAATGTTGTGGAGAAACATCACAACCAAGACATTTCCTCCAATCTTCATATTAAGAAACAAAAACATCTGTTACAGAGAAAGAAATTTTTGAGTTGGGTCAATAATTTAAGGCCGAGTGAAACTTAGTATACTGTTTAGTTAGTTGCAACTAATCAAAATAAGCCATCTTCTCATATTATTATCTTATTGTAATTTACCCCATTTGATTGCAAAAATTCTTTGCCCAGATATTTGTTAAATATTAATAATATTATTAGCTGAAGAAAGTAACTGACATTTTTTCCACAAAATCTAACATTTTTGCCAAAAGTAAGTTGATGCATTCTTGATAATGTCAAATGAACTACATTGGTCATACTTTAGGACTATATTGTTGGGAGATTTTAGTAGCAAACAGTTAAATAAAAATAGGTTTACCACAATGATTGAGGGAAGCTGTGATAATACTTTATTCAAGGCTACAAAATTCTGTAGTCTTATGAAAATAACCTACAACTAAGACATAATGACATAAACACTGGAGTATGTAAGACAGGGGTGATGTATAACCCCATTGGCCTCAACAATGGCACCAGTGTGACAGAGAAGAACCTCATACCAGCAACAATTTCTCATAACACTGATCAACTTGAAATGTGTTCTCAAATAATTGATCAGTTTCGTGACCAAAGTGTTAATACAAAAGCAATGCTGGTCAGAAATGCATTTGTTTCTTTCTCTTGAGTGCATGTGTTGGTATCCTTTCATTTTCTTCTGTGCCAGGTTGGTAAGAGAGAGTACGGTAGGGTAGGGATTAGAACTAGTGAGGGCATTATGCTACTGACAAAGTGTGTGAAGCATCAAAATTGGACCCTGTGTGAATCCTCTCTCTGGATATTGAAAATGGTACCCCTCCTCCTCCCCCCCCCCCACCCCAAGAAAAGAAAAAAGAACATTAAACTTACTGAGAACAATGAATTAAGACCCCAGACAACATCCTTGAGTTTTCTTGTTGGAGCCCATCCAGTGCCATCAATGGAGTGCTCACGCAGCAAGCTGCAAGTAAATCACAAGTCACTTTGGTTAGTTTTTGCCATCTTGAAACATTCATACAGACAATTTTCTCATTGCCATATATGATGGATTCCTAGGTAAAACCGATTTTGTGGGCATAATGAAAACTTTTGAAACTTCAGCCTAGTCAAATTCTAACATTGTCAAGGACTGTGATTTCAAAAGTGAATCTGAACTTATTTTTCTTTCTTCATATTTTGTGCTGCAAAAACATGGCCAGGATGACCCGTTTCAACTTTTATGACTGTTTACGAAATGTCCAACATTTTGCCAAACCAGCCATGTTCTACCTTGAATGAGGTCACAATCAATGATCTCAATACTTACTATTTGTCACCAGAGTATTATTGACGAGCATGTTATCACAGGTTCTATCAGATTCAAACATTAAGCCACCCCCACATGCTTTTCAAAAGTAAATGGAACTTTTTTTTATTTTAAAGTATGAACTCTCATATTCTGAAACGATTTAGAGTTATTTAAACTTACGAAAAGCATTCTGATGGAATCTTAAATAGTACTGAAAATCTGTGAGGAAAGTATACAAACCACAACTTAAAAAGCTGCTAGATGATGATTTATAAGCTATTAAAGAATGGTTTAGGTTTTACCATCATAAAGATGTCAAGCAATTTACAACAATCTGGTAGTATTTAAACTATTCTCTTAAAGGAAAGATAAAGTTACTAAACATTTTGCATACAAAAAGGGTACAATACACAGTGGACAAGATTTGCATCCGTAACTGTGTTGCACAGAATGACCAGGATTTGCACACAAAACTGTACAATACAGAATGACTAGGATTTGCACACAAAACTGTACAATACAGAATGACTAGGATTTGCACACAAAACTGTATAATACAGAATGACCAGGAGTTTGCATACAAAACTGTACAATACAGAATGACTACGAGTTTGCATACCAAACTGTACAATACAGAATGACCAGGATTTGCACACAAAACTGTACAATACAGAATTACTACGAGTTTGCATCAAAACTGTACAATACAGAATGACCAGGATTTGCACACAAAACTGTACAATACAGAATGACCAGGAGTTTGCATACAAACCTGTACAATACAGAATGACCAGGATTTACATACAAAACTGTACAATACAGAATGACTAGGATTTGCCTGCAGGCGTTTTCATTCTGACTATCAGACCAGGGTTTACATACAAAACTGTACAACTTTACCTAACATTATCAGGAATCTTTTTACATGCAAATATAAGAGCATTTTGAAATAGTTAGGTATGTTAGTATTCGTGTAGCATGCTTCTATAGAAATTCATCGGACATGAGTATATTACTTTACCTAAGGCAAATTTTACCGTCTTCTGTTATGTTAGGATGCCAAAGCCTTGTGCTGCAAGTTACCGTTGGAGGCTGCACAAACGAGAAAGAAAAAACAGGGCTTTTCGGATACATTTAGTTACATTATTTGAAGTGTTAGAATTCAAATCATTAAGAAATCATAAATAAATCTGAAACATTTGGACACTTCACATATGATACTTACCGGGTAATAAACTTAACCATTACAAAGTGTAGGCATGTGAATTTTGAGGTGAGCATTGCTGCTATCTGACATTACTGTGGGTGAGCTTGGCACACATTTTGCATATATTTTTTTCCTTTAGACAAGTCAGTCATTGTGTTTGACTGTTAAGAAAGAAATAAGGCTTTTTTTTAGTATGCTAGGTATTAGCTGTAAGGTTTCATTGGCCAATCAAATAATAGGTTAAATTTCTTACAGAAGTTGGGGGGGTGGGGGCGAGGTGGGGGTATGAATAGAACTTTTAGTTTGGTTCTGAAAGTACGCTGATCTCTCAAAGTGTCTGGAAACACAGTATAGCACCACAGACTGTGTAGTTCACTTAACTGAGAGGTGCCTTACAAGTTGATTATTCTGATATCAAATAACATTTTTACAATGGATATTTGTTTAGGATAAGGAATGCTGAATATGTTCCTTTAATGTCCTGTTGTTGATACTGGTTAGAGGAAAATTCCATGAAAGTTATCGAAACAAAAATAAGGAAGTGCAATTTACTAGACGGGGTGATGAACTCCTGGGTAGTTACTTTACACCACAAGGAATGCTTAATATGTTCCTTTCATGTCCTGTTGTTGATACTGGTTAGAGGAAAATTCCATGAAAGTAATTGAAACAAAATACATAAAGGAAGTGAGAAATACTAGACAGGGGGTGATGTCCTCCTCGGTAGTTACTTTACACAAACACAACCATCATGATTGGTTCGATGTGATAAAGATGACTGCCCATAAACAATATTCCCCAAAAACCCAAGAAAAGTCTTATTCCACATGGGGACTTATTCCACGTGGGGGAACACAGAAATATATGTTCCTTCACAGACGAGGCTGAAGATTGTTTACTGTTTTAACTCAACTTTACCGAAGAATGGTTGGCCTTTCTTTTATTTCCTCTTTTGAGACACTTTCGTATAAAAGGACTTGTGAATGAAATTTTCCAGCTTTTTCAACAACACCGAAAAAAAGTACTAAAGAAAACACAAAACCTGATCATCATTCATTATTCATCTGTGTGATAGAGGTAACTGTTATGAACACATCTTCCCCGAAACAGCTAGGAAGAATCTTTTCCACTTGGGAGATATCATAGATTAACTGTACCTTTCTACACCAGGCTGAAGACTTGATCAAGTATAAAAATGACATCATCGAGCCAATTTCTCTTTTTAACTGTTTCTTTATTTCTTACAATTTTTATTTTCTGTAAACGCGGATGGGGTTTTTCAAATGCAGAATATATACTATTGAAGTTGTTTTTGAATGACCCTAAAGGTGGCATTTATTTCAGTATCAACACCGTTGACATATTTTACCTTGAAAAATACCTCAAATTACTTTCTCAAATTAACCAAATAATGTGACCTTTTTATCGCTTTCTTTATACATTACCCTCGGCCTGATGGGTGGACAGGATATGAAAATGGTTGTTCACTTCTTTACTTTACTAACAGTAATCTTAAACCCTCACATCTCCCGGACCTAGTGATATACTGCTTAAGCGAAGTATGCCGCCTTCCACCTCTACCAGCAAAACTGATCATCAAATCTCAATAGCTGCGTATACCTCAATTCATTACAGCGCTTTATTCGCAAATAAAAATGCTATGAAACTGTTGTACTGGCCTGGACACAGAAACATCGACTGCCTTTCTACAGCAAATTAAAAAAAAGGTAAGGAATCTGAATTGTATAATTTAAATGGTCAAAGAAGTAATATCATAGTAATATATAATATAATACTAACATTTATCTATCTGGAACTATATGTATAAAGTTATGAGTCTCATTGTAGCCCTATAGACTTCACTTAGAGGGTAATCAAATCAACTGCTCGCTGAGAATTTGTTTGACTATAGATGGAAGACCATGAACATGAAAATTATTTATCGGCAGCCCTATAGTGAACGAGAAAGCCATGTTATACTTCAGTCGACAAGGAACTGAACCAAGGATCAGTAGATGATTAGCCTGCCTATATCGCTCTTAGACTTGTCACCGCCTCAATATCCATTCAGGTTAAAATGTAGATACATATGACGGAATGATTATACCGTAACCTCTATCGTATATACGTTCATCTATGTTTAGTATAGGGTGTATAGCAGGCACCAGCCTGTAACGAACCCGAGCTGATCAATGGCGACAACAAGCCTAAAAGATTATACATAGGCCTACTAGAGCCACATAGACGAATGTAAAGCATTTTTAGGGTTCGTAATCATGTACAGGGTTACAAATTGTATTGTGACGTCATACATCGAGGTCACTTTTAAAAGGTGTGGAAGTTGGTGCTATATGAGTAAGGCAAGATTCAATCGCCCGTTCACACCATGCATGAATGGTTCACGGACAGTTCACGTATGACCACAAATAATAATAATAACAATAACTATATAGCTTTATACAGCGCAGACTCCAAAAAAAGTTGTTCAATAGTCGCATGTCCATTTATGTTGACCACCAACCATATAGGGAGGGGTGTATCCAGGATTTTAAATGGAAAGGGTGTCGGCTGTGGTCGCTGAATCCGATTCCAATGTAGGTTTGTGGTCCATCTCCCGTTACGGACGGCTCTGATTTGCCCATAGAAATAAATTGAGTACAATCATGTACTGCTAACTGTATGTCACTATAGTCTTCTACCCCCGCCCCCATCCCCATCCTCTCCCACACACACTCTTTATCACAAATATTTTGCCTCTCCCTGCGACAGAGTACTACATTTTGAAAATGAATATTTACTTGTTCCTCCATTTGGCACGTGTCCCGTTTTTGTAAAATTTGCCCACTATCTAAGAGTACGCTAGTCTGAAGCCCTGCACAACCATATTATTTTCATATCTTATTCACCCTGTTCTGCATGATGAAAGCAAGGAGTGAGCTAACGTCTCCTCTTAAGGATTATTATTTGAGTTTTGCTTTATACATAGGCTATAGGCACCAATACAGTAGCTCCTTCCCCTCTCTTTGTATACCTTTGCGAAAACGTACATGCAGGAGCAACCAGGTCTACCGAAGTTATGGAATTTACGAAACCACATATGTTCAATCAAGGACCGATGTTTTCCTTCGAGTGACCGCCGTTTAAACTTGATTGGAATCAATATGGTGTTATAACTCATAACACTGTGAGGTGCAGACCTTTAAGTGAATAGGTCAACTTGGGCAGTGACCTTGGAAAAAGTACTAATTAAAAGGGAAACATGTCAGAATATATTCATTGATTTATTGACAAAATATAAGGGATATAAACTATTGGCATGCATAGCGGCCAACATTTCATCTGTGTAGGCCTATACGAAAAGGTACCTGTTTATTTCAAAATATACTAGGGATTTTCTATGATACTATATCTTTCAGAAAAGCCATCCAAGACATAGGAATTATATTAGTGTTCAATTTAATCCAACAACAATGAAAACAAGCTTGTTATTGTTTTACATATTAAAGTATTCTTCTTCTTACCCTTAAAGATAGTAACTGATAATTCGCTTTCATATATAGTGACAATAAAATAAAATCAGCCCGCAAAGTGACATGTTATAGGCCTATCATACTTTCAAATAGGCACAACTACTGACACAGACAGTTCTATATCGCATATACATAACAAGCTTAGCTTCTCGTTCGTTTTAATAGGCCTATATATAACGTACTCTCTCGGAATTTGGAGCATTTGGCCTTAGTCTATCAAAACTAATGCATTTTGTGCGCTAGAGTTAACTAAAAAATCCCTGTATTGTGTACCGGTAAAGTTAGGTTGTTTGTTGGAAAGGATTTTACGTTGCCAAGGCAAACAGGTGTTTCCATTATAGGCCTGATTTTACTATTGTCAAAGAGGTTTCGGAATGTCCATCAGCTTAAAGGAATTCTTGTAGTGTCAGAGGCTCTTTAAAGAATTTACTTTTGTAGATGTTCTCGGATTGTAAAGGTCTAGTCACTCACATCAGGACATAAAGTAAGTAAAATGATAAGAAGAAACAGTAAATTGCTAATAAGTTCGTTTGTCAACTATAACATGTATGGGGTAACACACAAGATACAGGCACAAACCGCAATTCATTCATTTTTTTTACCAAAGTTATAGTTGTATATATATTGATGTACCAAGCTGTTTGGAGTTGTACAGACCATTCTAGTATAACAATCCCAATTATCTGTCATCCACCCCCCCCCCCCACGTCTAACTATACCCTTGTATATAGAGGATCCTCCATAAAAAATAATAATCACTTATCCCTAATCCTCCTCCCCCCCCCCCCTCCTCCTTGAGCAGTGACTTTTGTTTACTAATTTGGCGCTATATAAGTCTCATTTATTATTATTATTATGATGAAAGATTGTCATGCAGAGAGATCAGTCTGTTTTTTCTTTGTCTTTTAATAGATCAAAGTCTTGTAGATGGTTAATCTTAAATAGAACTGGAAGGCAATCCTCGTCAATCATGGTCTCGGATGGGCAGTATCTGGTATGTGCTTGGGATAAAACCAGCTTCCTTAGCATGTATGATCTTCAAAAGACAGCCAAAGGTTGGTACCTGCTAGTATATGATAGTTCAAGTGGTACAGCTGTGTTTGATATTTGGAAATACATGAGTGCAGTCTAATTTAACACCAAGCCTAGCTAGCAAGAAGCAAAACCATATTACTCTATGAAACACCTAGCTAGCAAGAAGCAATACCATATTACTCTATGTAATGCCTAGCTGACAAGAAGCAATACCATATTACTCTATGTAACACCTAGCTAGCAAGAAGCAATACCATATTACTCTATGTTACACCTAGCTGACAAGAAGCAATACCATATTACTCTATGTAACACCTAGCTAGCAAGAAGCAATACCATATTTCTCTCTTTTTTTGGGATGTTCCTTGACTTTGTAATCAATACAGCAGTTATCGGTTTGAAGGATTGTGTTTGTAGTCAGTAAAGATCATATCAGCTGTAAGATAACATGCAGGTCACCTCAGATATCAATTATGTCATTGAACTTCTGTAAATGTTCTCAAACTCCTGCTATCTTTTCTTATCAAAGGTGTTTAAATGAACTTGCTTGATGTTTTGACAATACATTTAGATCCATGATACCCTGTGATATACTGTATGCCGTTAAAATGTGCCAGGTCGTTTTAAGGAAGGAAACAAATATTGATGAACTATTGATGAATATTTTGTTTTCAGATATTTTTGCAAATATTTATTAAATTATTTTTCTAGCACTTGTCATGCCTAAAGATCTTCTTAATTATGGAAACCCATAAATAAGAAATTGATATGTTTTACTTGAAATTTCTCGTGACTATGCGACTTGAAAATTCCAAATATGACTTGGTTGCAGAAACTGATTTTATTTTGGAAACAGGCATAATAATCTACATGGTAGTTTGTTTTGAAGATGCAATGTCTGTTCAGTATGTCTTTTCTGTAGTATTTGTCATATTCCTCAATCTTATAAAATGTCAAACTTAAGATATGCTTTCCTTTTAATTAGACATGGAGAGGAACCCAGATCGAGTAATTCCATTTGGAGCTGACATCACAGCACTTTCTTTATCACCTTGTGGTTTTCTGATCGCTGTTGGGCTCCGGGACAGTTCAGTCATTCTCTTTGATGAATATGTAGGTAAGTTTCCATTTCGGAACTAATCAACATCAGGGAAAAGGAAAGAAGTCATTTTTTTTTAAACGATGTTTGCTGCAGTAACAGTTCGTTTAAGGGTTAGGTTTATTGGGCCACCCTGATTTCACTTCCCTGTGTTTGTGATGTCATTTATTTGTTTCCAACATAGAAGCATTAAAGATAATTCTTGTGTAGAAAGATTGATGTGGACGGCATGATTTGTATATGCAATGATTGTTGCCATGTTTAGGTCATAATTTCAACCACCATGGCCACATTCGTTACTATAAAGCTATTGTTTGGAAGTGCCTGGGGGAGGGGGAGGTTGGTAGGCTGCATTTTCTAAGTATTTATTGCAGTGTATATCATATGTAACATAGAATATTTCAATATCTGCTCTATTTATTCCTATCAGGTTTACCATTGTTTGTCGAGAGGGTCAGCCGGTCAGAGGTTGAGTTTCTGACCTTCCCTGTCTCCTCATCAGTGCAGCCTGCCGACAACGCGATGGTGGAACTGTCTGACCTTTTAGAAGGAGGGGTCATTACCATCGCTGGAACCAGAGATGGTGCCCTCATATCATTTTCATTTGATTACAGCAGTAGACTTGTGACTAAAGTCATTATAAGAGATGGCTCTAAGCTAGAAGACACACATCTCAAGACCATATTACCTGTCAGGTCCCTACATAACGTTGTGAGTAAAGCTACGTTTTCTTTTCTCTTTTAAATTTTGTACATAGATAGGCTTACACATCACAATGTGTAAAAATAGGATACATGCTCATAGTGTTTGTACCAATTAAACCAGATCTATTGACAAGCATATATGTATGGTTGGAATTAGCTAAGTTGCCCAATCTCCTACTTTCAAAGATGTCCCTTCTATAAATTATATGTTTTGAAGTTAATTTCAGTTAACATTTTCTACGGAACATTATCAATCAAACTGTAATGGTTAGAACATCTGTGAGAGGTGTTTTGACTCTATCAGAGTAGTTTACATTCAAAGTTGATTGTATTTAGTTATTTTTTGACAAGTTGACATCACTTGACTTTCCTCTTTGACAGCTTTTAATAATGACAAAAGGAGGAGAGTTATCGATGTTAGATTTTCTGACAGGAGAGGTTTTGTGTAAAGTGAAGGTGCCACCACCATACAGCATTAACAACCTGGGCAATATCCTGTCATTGGCAGCCAGTGGTCAACAGATGTTACTCAAAGGTTGGTCAATGTGTTACATTCATCTTCTCATTAATGGGGTGGAAATCAAATAGCAAATTTTTTTGTTCAATATAACCTCTATTTGACAACTCTTTACAGTGGTAAAAGACATGGAGCATATCATATATGGACATTTGGATAGACACTTTTTCTGCTTTGTATGCAAAATTTGCTTGGAAAAAATTGTTTTGATCACCTGAAAGTGTGGCTAGTGTTTACAAGTCACAAGATGTGACTTGATGTAGATGACTTGCATTGCTACAGTGTTATCTGACTGTTAGTAGTGCTTGTAGCAGTAACAAATAGTAAGGTGTAGGTGATGTGTGTTGTTATGGTGCTTTCTGACAGTTACTAGAAGTAGTAACAGTGATAAGCTATTAATGAGGTGTGGGTGAGTTGCAGTGCTACAGTGTTTTGTGACTGTTACTAGTGCTAGTAGCAGTTACAAATAGTAAGGTGTTTGTGATGTGTGTTGCTATGGTATTCTCTGACTATTATTAGTAGTAGCAGCAATGATAACAAGTTATAAGTAAGGTGTATAACAAGTTGTTAACTTGTACTGTGATAATATTCTGTGCATCCAACTATATCCTATTTGACCCTCACTCCCAATATAATGATTTTTCTTTTCAGCAACGAGTGTTAGTGGTGATGATGATGAAGATGCGTCTGTCAGCAATGCCGTGAGGGAGACAGCCCTTCTAGCATACCAGCTCCAGTCCTTCAATTGCTTGGACTCCAGATGGAAGACACTTGCAGAGCAGGAAGCTAAGCCACCAACACTGTTACACACCACAACATTGAACAAGCGAGTTGATTGGCTCTTATCAAAGCAGTAAGTTCTTCTACATACCACGTCATAGGCTGTCATCAAAGCTGTAAATTAATGCAACATATTTCTCCATTACACCACCAAATTGATAGCCTCTTGTCAAAGTTCATTAGTGACCATGAGTACATTTGAGATGTACTTCACAAAGGCCACATGGCATGGAGTTATGTATGGAGTTATACAAAGTGCATTACACTTTCTGTTTATATTGAAAGCCACGACAAATTCACACTTGCTTCCCAGGTTAAGTGTTCATCGACCACCACAAAGAGGTAATGTTTTTTCGCTTCCTTTGGCAACCTTACAGAGTCAATTGACATTCTGAAATCCAAACATGCATGACCTCTCTGTTCCTTCTAAAAAAATGTTTTTTATGCTCATAACTTTTTCAATCTGGTATCTTTATCTCTTAGCTTGAAGGATTCACATGAGCGACAAATCAGGATCCAACAAAGATGGGAATCTTTGAGAGAGTTCACGCAGCAGAGGTAGTAGAGACCATCTATAGAAGATGACTTGTTATAGCCACAGATTGGAACTCCTTCCACTCATTCTAAAATCATCTTAAAGGGGTCATCAGTATTCCTCCCCTCTCCACCCCCACCCCCCCCACAAACAAACTAGAAGGTAAATAGTGGTCACTAAATAGTAGTCGACCTTCAATAGGTCAGTTTGACTTCCTAACTTCTTCTCTCTGAGATCTTCTCATTTGGCACTAGCTCAGTTTGTCTAGGGATAATTTAGAGAACAGGAACCTCCAGAAAGTAGGTTTTGAACTCTTTCAGCAATTGAAACATGTTAAAAGTCAGTTGACCTTCACAAATGAATTCATAAGGGAACCTTGCAGTACGAAGCCTTAATATACTGAACCATATGCATTTTTTTAGTTTGTTATTTATTACAATATAGTCTGTGCCATCTGAACAATTAACAATTTTGTTGAAGAAGTTCCATTGTCTATATTTTTTACAGTTTTAAGTAGTCTGTGCCTTCTTGTGCATGTCTATGTCATGTCAGCATTGATAGGTGGGCTATATAAATACCTAATTCTATCCGTCCGTCTGTCCATGTATCTATCTAATGATGTATTTACACAGCCCACCTTCTATCTATGCCGAGATGACATGCACAAGTGGGCCGGTGAGAAACAAGTAAATATACGATCAAGACAGAAACTTACATTGTTACATTATTATAAACTTCAATCCTATTAGCAGAGAACATGAACTTTAGATGACCTTTGAGTCTATCAATGTTGTCAATCATGTGGATAGTGATAGGAACAGAGTTCTAAAGCTTCGGCCCTCAAAAGCCAAAGGCTCTAGTACCAAATTTGGTGTGTACCCATGGTACAAACAACCATGTCCTTGAAACCGTGGTCTCTCAATGTGATCAATACTCATCTAACTTCACCCACCTTTAGGAGTCTAGAAATAACTTGGGAGCTAGAACCCCTAGAAATATATTTGTCTTGAAAAAGTTCCACGTTTACACCTGTAGTAGTCATTGGGATAGTATCCCACTGTGAAGCAGTAACTAAGAGGGCTACGTAGCTAAATCCATGTAACTGCTTCTAGTGTGTGAGTTATAGTACCTGTGTTAATCTAATATTGGGAGATCTAGGTGGACTTCACTGATAGATTGGTTTGAGATACTTTACATTTCCTTTAATTATGAAGTATGGTATTGCCATGTTGCATGAAATTCAATTAAAACATACAGTTGTGTTACCCATGCGTTAAATCATTTTGTGAGTTCATAAAGGACTTTTTTGAATTATTCTATATTGGTTACTCTACCAGTCAGTGAAGATCCTTATAATTACTTCTAACCAATGTCTTTCAACCCTTGCATGTATTCTAATTGGTCCAATAGCTGCGGCCCCTGCTAAACTGTCACCTTGACTTTAATTATTGTCTGGTTTAATCAGATTTTATTATATAAGAGCAGTTTATTCACAAATATATAATAACGTTATAATGTATTTATTGGTATACATAACAATGTCAGCATTGCATTTGTTGTACAAATCCATCCCAAGTGTTTTATTCAAACAAGAGATTCTTATTAAATAACTACATTAACACTTTTGAACTGTAAATAAGCATTAAAACAAAATTTAACCTACACATCAGGTTTCCTTCATGTAAGGTTTCCTTCCATATAATCATATTTTGTATAGCATTTTTTTCAATTTTTGTTGCTGTGTTGTTAATAAAACTGAGACTATATTCATTCATTTCATTATTGTATTTATTATATATGTATGTCCTTAGTGGCTCAATACTGATCAAGAAAGATGAATATAATCTGTTCTTGGAGGACAATGGTTATTCCATAGAACAAATGATGCCTCTCTCTCTCATATTGTTAACAGCATGAAATACATTCAAGAAAGAATATCAATTTTGTTCATGTTGAAATTGGCCAATCCATACATTGCAAATAATTTGCACAAACAAGTTATATCAAGGTATTGTTTGTTTCCACATTCCAATTGGGGTGGATCCAGCATTTAATAAAATGAGGGTGTTTGCCCATGAGGTTGCTGAGCCTGACTCCCATGTAGGGGGAGGGGGGGTGGGCTACAAATTGTAGAAGTGAAACAGTGCATTCTGAGGCATAGTTGGGGTATAAAATTAGATCTATAATTTAGGTCTACATGCCAGGTTGTGCTAATAAATACTTTATTTTTTTTGTACACAAGCCTCCCTCCCCCCTGGATCTGTGTCTGCATTCCAAAATCTTTGTCTTCATGTTTTAGAAGTGAATCCATGACCACCAAAGTGGCAAACTGGATCTGACGTTGTAACCATTGCACTGCACACGTCACTATGCAAATAACGAAATAACACAATTAATGCTAATATAAGCAATTCATTTATTTCTCACTCTCTCTTAGAACTATTAAGAACATACTTAAATAAACTTGAATATCCCAATGTTTCTCCTGTACACTGCTAACATAAATCATGTGAACCTGTTCTAACAAGAATATTGATCTTGAGCTACATGAAGATCATATGAGCAGGAAGTCAGTTGTTGAATCCTAGAGTTACTTTGTTGAAACTCTTGTCTTTTTGTTCCAGGAGAAGTTAGCGCCATAACTTTTCTTCTTTGGTGTAGGGGCTTGCCTCTCATTGACTTCATACCACCATCCTGTTGTAAGATACAAAAATCATAAACATTTAATAGTGCTCTATGATGTACTAAAACAGGCATTGACAGGACCAGAATTGTCTTGACTGGGAGAAGGGATAGCAAACAGTTTTGTGGGGGGTGGGACAGCAAATAGTGTTGTGGGGGGTGGGACAGCAACAGTTTTGTGAGGGGTGGGACAGCAAATAGTTTCGGAGGGAGGGATAGAATTTTTTTAAATGCATCTGTATAATGTGCACACCACAGGCAAATTTGGGTGCTAGGGAAAACATCCCCCCCCCCCACACACACACACACACAAACTCTCACACTCAATATTTTGAGTTTTGGTATTCTGAATTTACATGATCAGCAATGTACTTGAATCCATGTGGACTTGGCACTTCTTGTACTTAGTAAAGTTGATCCACATAATTGTGTGAAGTTCATCTAAGCTTTACTTTTGGAGTTGACATGTTTACAAGTTTTTCAGACCTTGACCTCAATAACTTCCATGAGAAACTATCAATTTCTTTCACTCACCATGGTGATCCAAAGTAATAAGTATTAAATTCATCACAAGGTTTGCTTCAGTAGTTTAACAATGTTCTCAGATTTTGACCTCTAGTGACATCAAATGACCTCCATGACGAACAACAACGTTCTTGCACTAATATAATAATGTTTGATTCATATAGCACTTTATACCAGTGATCTAGGTTTCAAAGTGCTTTACAGACGCTATATTACCCCTGCTCAATGATAACTTTTCCCAGAGACATTCCCTCAAGACGACTTCAGTTATACACTGCGCCCAATGACAAGTTACTGTACCTCACAGGTACCCAATTAACCCCTGGGTGGAGAGATGCAATTGAGATAAAGCATCTTACCCAAGAACACAATGTTATGAACTAGGCAGGAATCGAACCAGCAATCCTTAGGTCACAAATCCACATTGATACTGTAGCTCCACATATCAAGTATGAGATTAATCTATCATTGACTTTTTGATTTCTCATATTTACAAGCAAAGGTGTCGTATACATAAACACACAATTTTACACACAAAAATCAACATGGCAGAGATTCCATTTAACCTTGGCAAAGGAGAGAAATCTGTATCCATGGTAACAGGAGAGGACTTATAAAGATGGCAAAAGATAATGTAGGCTGAATGTATGAGTATTGATTTCTTCCCATTACTCTGGAAAACTAGACTTTGTGTATGAAACATAACTGTATCCATGTTTGCTTTTCACTGTTAAAGGTGTTGTGTAACTGTGTAAGAGCAGATTTTTCCCTTCTGTCTCCTTGTTACTCATGACAACAAGCTACTCACCATTCTTTACAGCAAATCTGATTGCATCATCTTTAGACGAGAAGGTTAATGAGGTATTTGAGAAAGGATCCCCTCTGTAGAAAAGAAAAGTCAGACCTTTAGAACCTGTCAAGTAACATCATGAGGCACTGATCCCTACTGTCAAGGAAAGACAATGACAAGGGAATAATTTAAATCTTCAAAGTTTGTGTATCAGTTTTGAAGGTTCTGAACTCATGCCTCTTATAAATTACTATTGTTCCTGTGTACAATAGCTGCTATTCATCTTTGGACTTGTATAGCAATCTGACTATTTGTACTAGTATTTTGAAATTTGAAACTGGATTAATTATTCTCTCAATGATACACATGGATTTGCTTCAAAAAATGAACCTCATTAATAACACAAACCCTTAATTGCAACTTAACAGTTTGATTTGGGTCTGTTCAGTAAGACATGCTCAACAATTAGAGATACAAACTTCTCTGTGTATATGCTTCTTCAAAAAGAATATCATTGATGGTAAACGTGCACTACTCTTCGTGTTTTGGTGCTCTGATCAAAAATTACCTGGAGGAAATTGCAAGTATTGATCCAACATGGGCTAATTCCTTGTGAAGTGCAGAAACCTGTTTCACAATAATAGTTTCTTTTTCTTTTCTCCCCCTGAGGTAGAAGAATCAGGATTAGAATAGCGATAGCATTTATTCACAATCATACCATACTGTCTCAAAAAGTAATAACTGAAGAAAGATTAAACTCACGATGAAGCCCAGCCCATTAGAGGATTTTCCCACCTCTCCCTAGTTTCAAATTCCATTTGCCAATTGTGAGTGTTTTCGGTACCAGACTGCATGGCATTCACAGTCGGAACGAATATTCTGACCCTACGAGAACGGACGTGCTCATCAGGAACACCAGTCACTGAGCTGATCACAACCTCATGCTACAAAGTGAAAAGATCAACATATTTTATTCCACAACAAGGGTTGTTAATCTTCCCCCCAAAAATGTACTGTTTAACATGATGAACTCCAAATCTCACTACTACATCGTTTAAATATGATGATGCAAAACAACTTTAATACTAGTAGCCAAGAAAGTACCAGTGGAAAATAAAAGATGATGATACTCTAACAATGCATGCACACAAATTCATTGCTGAAACAAGTCAAATGTTTCTATCTGTTCCTTATTAAGAAGGGACTTAGCATCCTTGTATTTTATCATTTTTAAATTGTAATTTGATGCAAGGACACATGTACTCATTCTGCTTATGTTTATATCGTCTAGCTAGTCCAGGCGCGTAGCCAAGGGGGTGGGGGGGGCAACCTTTTTTTTTGTATGTTTCTATGATATCACTAGTAATTTCAAGCTTAGATGCAACTTACAAGGCCTGGGAAGTGCCATTTCCAGCGATCTGGGAGGCATTTTCAGCCAAAATTTCTTCGACGCTTTGCGCCAACTCATGGTGGCGCTACGCTTAGATAGTTTTCAATGCAGAATCTACGGCTCTGATAGTTTGCCTACGGGTTCGCCCCTCCCTTGGCAAATTCCTCGCTACGCGCCTGCCTTATGATTTCTGTGTTAGCAACTTTAATTAATGAAGCTGAGGTTTTCTAATTAATGAGTCCTTTGATACAAAAATCCAATCTATCATACGGATAGCATTGATTTCTAATGGTCTACACTAACATTATTGCGCCTAACGTCACCCATTATACGGCTCTCATAGTCCCACGAAAACATAACAAGTAATTCGTAAAACGTCAAAACAGAAATCATATCTAAGAGATGGAAGTTACTGAAGTTACTATACTGGCTGCGTATCACTTTGCAAAGCAAGCGGCGACCAGTTGTGGTATTATATATGTGGTTAGCAGGTTACGCGCGGTTACGAGGTTACCACGCATAGAACTGCTTTTGATAACAGGAGTGACAACTTGTGGTTTTCATGCAGCTATAATTGACAACTAGTAGTTTACGTTATACTGTCCGTCTCGGGAAAATATTTACAACATATTCCAGACGTTCCCATCGTTTCTCCCAGTTCAATAAATGATCTTCTTCTAAACAGTACTGTTTTTTATTTTTTTTATTTTTGTTTAGCATAATAACCTGAGTGGTTTGTTCGAAGGAGGTATAAAGTTTGCAAAAGATGGGGGTTTATATGTCAAACGTGAACCCTAATTCATACACTGCATGTGGTTACAACGTCAAGTGGATTTCCAGTTTAGAAGAGAAAAATAAAAAAGATTTCAGCTGGTAAGCAGGTTTGTACCGTCAAGTGGCGGGTATAAGAAAGAACTCACTCATGTCCGTTATGTTGTAGTAACATGAAAATACGCAAGTACACCATGACAACGAACAACATAAAATACAAAATAGAAAAATTACTCTCCCACCCCTTCCGGACACACACAGACACACTTCTAGAATATATGATTAACTGTAAATTACACTTAATATTCTTCGTGGACGAATCAACTTTAGGAAATATTAATAATAATGATAATAATGATAATAATAATAATAATAATAATAATAATAATAATAATAATAATAATAATAATAATAATAAT